>JAODAL010021934.1:0-65872 GCA_025379985.1 Phyllomedusa bahiana
GCGGCTCCCTTCCGAGGGGAAAGAAGGCAACACGGCAAGCAGTGCAGCAGCGAATAAAAAACACTAAGGAAAGCAAGCCCAGAAAAAAACACCACGGGAAGGGGTAAGCGCTCTTAATTTCTTTTTTGGGGACTCTATTTATCCCACTTGCTCACCTCTCTCTGCTGCCCTGGCTGGGGGGACTACCCAAAACCCAGGCCCCTTTCAACACTTCCCCACCCCTGTCTCTGCTTTTTCTAAAAGACCCGCACACAAATTTCCTTTTAACCCCTTAACCTGAAGCCATCCTCTGACCCCCCACCTCCTATCCCCCTCCTGGAGTTCTTGAATGCAGGGCCGTATGAAATAAATCTCCACAAAATTTACTTTTTTTAAACGCCCGAATTTTTCCTTCCTTGGTCTGACGGAAACAGGCTTACACTCTCTAACCCTCCCCCCTCGCCCTATTTTTTTGGCGGTCTCACACTTACCCAACCCCTACCCGAAAAGATGGCGGAGGTTTTGGGGCCTCCTCTGTCTGAAAACCTTTTCCTTTCTCCCCACTCCACCTCTCCTTCTTCACACTTTCCCCTTTTTGGACCGTCCGCACTACACTCCCCCAACCTCCAAGTGGCTGTTGTCTAGCCCCACCCGTCGCGCCCCCCCTTGCCCCTTTTGCTTCCGGCGGCATTTTTTTTCCACGCACCCCTACTTTACAGGGGGAACTTCAACTCCAAACCGCACCCCCCCCTCCTTCCAACAAACTCCTTTCCTTGTTTTTCCTTTGACCTCTCCCATGGCCTCTGGAGCCATCACAAAGATGGAAACCTTGGACCTTTCTTCACCCGCCTCTGCCCCCTTCGGCTTTTTTTAACTCCCACCCCCTTCTGACCAACCTGCTTTCCTTAAACCCTCTCCACACCCCCGGGTCCCTTCCCACATCTATCACCCCCGAAGGAATAAAAAACCTCAACCCGCACTCCCACTCCCTTGCACCTCTTTCTACCAATCCTCTTAATGCCCAAGCAGCCACCCCTTTCACCCACACCATCCCCCTCCTTGACTCGCGCCCCCTCACACAAAACAGAACCCCCAAAATCAAGAACAACCCTGGGGAACATACTCCACAAAAACGAGTGAGTTCCCGGTTGCGAACCCCCTGGAAAAAAAATCGTTCACCGAGACTTTCCCCTTAACAAAAAAATATTTTCCAGTTTAAATCTCACTCACCTACCAAATAGGTTTACTTCGCCAATTATTTTCCCCGTTCAAAACCTCAACAAATTCCACACCTTTTAAATCTCTCCCCCACCCCCCCGCACCTTTTTCCCCCTCTCTCCCCCTTTTAGCAGACGACTTTTCTTTTACTTCCCACACAAATAAAACCCTTTTCAAGAAATTTTTGCCCCCATCCCAAACCCCCCCTTTATTGCAACCATGCTCTTCCCCCCTTAAATTTTTCCCCCTTTACAATTTCTTTCCCTACTGTCCAAATCCCCCAAACCCCCTTAATCTTACCCACTGCCATCACCCCTTTACCCAAACCTTTGGCTGTTTTTATCCCACCCTCCCCCACTTTTTAACTTAGCTAACCTCTGGGATCTTCCTTCCTCCTTTAAACATGGGCCACCACCCCCCTAAGAAAACTTCTTTGACCCCTCCCTTGTCCAAACATCGCCCCACTCACTGTCCCTTTTGCTCCAAAACCCTCGAGCAAAACCCTTTCTTCAACGTCCCCCACCTCTCCCAATTCTTCTTGACCCACTACAATTCTTCCCCCCCCCACTCTACCCCAACCGTCCAACCAAGGCCCAATGACCTACAACTCTAAACCCACCCAATTTCTCTGTGCTTCTCCTCTTTAGACCTTCCTCTGCCTTTTTAATTCGCCATTCCCTCCTACACCATCCTCCCTCCCTCTCAGGACCCGGCTCTTTCCGGTCTCCCATACCTCTCTGATCAACATTCCGTCTCCCATTTTTCGGCCACCTCCCCCCCCCCGGCCACTCTCTGTTGGTGCCCCCAGGGGGCGTCCTAGGTCCTTTACCTACTATCTACAATCTTTTGGGCCTCTATTCCATGTTTCACTTCCCCTCTAAAGCTGAAGACACACAACCTCATCTCTGGCCTGATGTCACCTCTCTTCTCTCCCCGGACCCAGACTGTCTTAGTCCATCCCTCCCCTTTTTTTTCCCCCATTCCCAAAACAAAAGTGAGAAAAATTCTCAAATTTTTAAAATCCCATTCATCCCTCCACCTGATTCCTACACTTCAACCTTAAACTCCACCCGTTCCCAATCCCTGCCTTGGGTAATCCTCGACCCCGCTTTCCCTTTAAAAACCCCACATCCAAAACCCTCACCTTGCCGCTCTTCCCCGAAAAATTCTCCCAAATTTTATTTCAACTTCACACCAAAAAATGCTTGTCCCCGCCTTGTCATTCCCGCCTAGACACGCAAAATTTTCCTCCCATGGCCCCCCAAACTAAAATCTTTCCCCCTTCAAACCAATTTTTCAAATCTGCTGCCCCTTATCCATCTTCTCCTGACTCCTCTGACTCTCCTCTTGCCGATCCCTTACTTACCAATTGGGCCCCGGAATTAATTCAATTTCTAACCCGCCCAAGGCTCTCCAAACCTCTCCCCCCAACCTCTGCCTTAATCTCCCTATTCCCTCAAGAATCTCCGTCCTCCCGGACCCTTTTCTCTTTTCTCCTTTATACTCCTCACAAAACCGTCTCCAAGACTTCTCTCATGCTTTCCCCCCCACTCTGGAACCCTGCCCCACAATCAGCTCTCTTCCACTCCCCAGTTTCAAAAGCAACCTGAAAACCCATTTTCAGGATTGCCTATAACCTAAAATAACCTAGCCACGTACACCCCGCTACATGCCCCCCCTTCACCTCCTGTCTCTTCCCCCCTTTTGTAATTGTAAGCCCCCACAGGGTCCCTCTCCCTCTTTTGCCGTTGTAAGTCATTCACTTTATTTTTGTACTAATTTACTTAGCACCAAACAAACCCAAATATGAAAAAAATATTAAAAAGTTAATGAATTACATATGGGGTTTTGCCACCACTGAAAACGGGCTAATTTACTAAAAAATTTATGTATAACACATAGCTACAACGACTCTTTGTCAAACAGATACGGACTTCAATAAGAGTTTTTAAATGTTATGTGGATTAATAGTGGCCTTCGCACCACTACAAAAGGCTAATTGACTATAAAATAGTATAAAAAAATATCTAAATTAGCCTTTTCAGGAAACAGACCCACTTCAATAAAACTATTTAAAAGTTTTTAAGGGATAATTTGGGGGCCGTTTTTGGTCAAACCCCACACCAATGATGCAATAGAATGAAAAACGGGGCAATTTCACCTCCTATCAAGTCTGGGCCAAAAAAGGGGGTAAAAAACAATCCTTTTTAAAACAAATACAGAACACACTGAGCTGCAAAATTCCTCCCCCTTCAAAAACCCTCCTCTGAAACCCCCCCCCACCCCCCCCGCGGGAAACACACCCGTTAATACCAAAACTTTCCTAACTAAAAAAAAGTGAAATTCCTAATCAAACGTAATTTTTAAGCTGTAGGGGAGGTGGGTGTTTTCCTTTTGTTGAAGAGACTATTTCCAGAGCTTTGGAAAAGCTATTGGGGGTTTAAAAAAGCAGACAACATGTCCCCCCTGTGAAGTGGGTAGACAGAGAATGACCAAATAGGGAAAAGCTTGCATAGATAAAATAGGGACGGAATTTTTGCACCCCAAAGAATCCAAAACTGCAAAGTGGGGCGTACACCCCTCACCCCCCTTCCTAGCTGATTGGGGTGGCCGCCAAAATGACAGGAAACCTGAAAATGGCGCATAAAAAGATTTTCTGTAAATTGTCCCCTAAACTATTGCGATCAAATTTTTTTCCCATAAGCCCAAAAACCGGCCATTTCAACTTTTTGGGGAAAAATCCTCACCCCCACCCAGCAGGAAAGTTACTCAAACAGGGCAAGGGAACAAGGGCATATAAACGCAAGTTTCTGCTTTAAAACAACAATTTAAAAAAAAATGGACCTGTTACAATACCTCAGGTCTCCTCAATTAAAAAAAAGATAAGGCAAACAAAAAAGTAACTTAATAATCCAAGTGTTATTACATATGTAGCATATAATCAAACTACCTACTTCCTTTGTAACATGGTCCAGTGCTAATCCTAACCCTATATTACATCAAAAGTGTCAACAGATGGATTGACGCCAGATGAGAAGTTCTGTGGAACTGTACGTGAACATGTAAAAACACGTACAAATTCCTAACTCAACATAGATTTAGGGTAAATTTTAATCATTGTTGCGAAATTCCATTTAGGCCCGACCCAAATTGCTGAGATTATGGTTGAATTTGACATCAACCTGAATCGTAAGCACAAGACTAATGTCCAGCACCAGATTTTTCACCAATTTGTGCTACAGTTTATCTTCTGTGTGAAGAATGATGTAGGTTCAACTTTGCTATTTCAGTTTTTCTTTTTTAATAAATTTGCAAAAATATCTAAATTTCTGTTTTGTTTTTTTCTTTCAAGATGGGGTGCAGAGTGTACATTAATCAGCAAAATAATGAACTTTTTTGATCTTACCAAATGGCTGCAATGAAACAAAGAGAGAAAAATTTAAAGGGGTATGAACACTTCCTGTAACCACTGTAATACTATCAAAAACAAAGTCTAAATGTTAACCTGTCTCATGTATGCCCCTTTCAAACTAAAGGGATTGGTTAACTCCCTTTAACTTTAAAGAGGTTTTCTCACCACACTGATTAGCTTTAAACATGTAGGCAAAGGTAAATTAAGACTGTTACCAAATACATTGCTCTTCTGATTTTACTTCCTTTTCAGAGTTAAAGCTGTTCTTCTGCCTGTTTACTGAAGGTTTACTAGGTTGCCGATCACCTTTCTCTCCACAAGCATCCCTGTGTCCCTGGCCAGGATGGCGATGTCACTAACTGGTGTGTCTTGTCATCAGCACAGGAGACCGTTTGGGTGACATGTATGAATCTCGCCACGTCGGAGTATGGGATAGTGGGACAGCCTCCTTGTGTTTTATAAGTAAAATCCCATGCATGACAGTTGTAAAATGTTTCTTTGTATTCTTCTGTTTGGCCACAAGATGCCGATATATCCAGTTTCCAGTATATGCAAATGAGGGACATGGTATAAGACTGGCACATGTAGCAGCCATTTTGAGAAGCTGCTGAGATTCTGAGGAGAACAGACAGAGACAGAGACTGAGCTAAAGGAGCCAGGATTCACAGTCGTTCCAGGACAGAGGAAGCCTGACTGTCTATACAGACGCCATCGCAGAGGGAGAGAGAGAACTCCTGGACAAGAAGGACAAGCTGCCAAGATAGAGAGGGCTGTCTGCAGCCGGACCATCCATTCCTATCCATCTTGCACCTGAGAACTGGGAATTTGCCGACATCTTTAAGGTCACTCAGCGGATGCGTGCACGCCAACGAGTTCAGGACTGTGGAGAATGCCTGATTTTTGTTTTAGTTAGTTAGGCTCAGTTTACAGGCCAAAGGAGGGTTTCCCAAATACATCCTCCTATGTTCTAGGACTTGGTGAGGTTTACTAGTGCACCATTAGCTTACTTGATACGGTTCATATGGAGGGAAAGTTTGTGTCACGGTGCGTTTCGGGAGGGAATGGGTAAATCATTAAGCTGTGTGTAAGCTGCTGTGCCGGCTCCACAAGCCCCTGCAACTGCATCCATACACAATTGTTCCCGTTGGGTGGGGGGGGGGGGTTTACGGTATTAATAAGGTAAGGGGTTATCGGCCTTTCCGAGCCCCACGGTTAGGTAAAGTTACCGTGCCATCCAGAAGAGATACACTTCTGGCGGCGCGCTGAGCAGCACAGGGGGCCCAAAAGGGCCTGGTTCTTACGTATTTGTATATTTGTCGTTTGGGGGATCTGTTCCACCATATTGTTCCAGAAAATTCAGTAAATAAAAATACGTTTGGCTGAGCTGGTGTTGTAGTCGTGTTCTTTGTACGGACTTCGCTGTATTCCGGAAAACACTTGCCCTCGGTAACTCGGATTACAACTTTGGCGTAGTCGTGCAGGATTACAGCGATCATTATGGTACGGATGCTGTGGGGGAGACTCTCCCACGGCGTCAATGGCGCGGCCAAGAGACAAGCACTCAGGGTGCACCTACAGTACACACCAAAGTGAGTTATGTCCCTTTGGGGCACTATTGCGATCCCTCCCCAAAATTTTTGGACGGGAAAAAACATGACACTGCAGACGGACTGGACAGGAAAGGGTATGCTTAGCCACAATTAAATAATGTAATCTTAGTCCTGGACTGGGGGCAGAGATAGCCTGGGTGCTTGGAGGGGGACGTTAGGGGAACAGTAATGGTGCGACCTGGTCTGAAAGGGAAGACACACTGGAGAAAAATTTCTCGCTGTTGGAAGGGGCCCAAGGGGGTTTACCAAAGTGGTTTCAAACTGCCGAGTTTTACTTCTTCAACCGGCCGCCAAAGAGAGGGTGAGACCCTCATGCAGCACTCTAATGCCCTGCAGGGGAGAACATTGTGAATGAGATAATGGCGGCGAGACCCAGTGACTATCGGGGCCTTCTGTGAAGTAGATAAGCTACTAAGAGACCTGTTCATTGTGGGACTGTACAATAATCCTTACGGGACAAATTGCAGGAGATGATCCGAATGACGGCTGACCTGACGTTTTACAGTGTCTACTTATGCCGCTGTAGAGAGGAAAGAGGACCCTGCCCGTAGTGGGTAAAGGCTGTGTAGTTGTACCCAAAGCAAGCAGAGAACAAGAGGGACGCAGAGTCTTTAAAGATGTGGTCCAGCTTTACGAGCAGAGTCTGGAGAGAACTTCGGCTTGAGGTGTCTCAGATGAAGGCAGGATCGGCCAACAAGCACCAGAAGTGAAATTCGGCTCTCCCCACAGCACCCCCTTCAGTCAGCTCCACAGCGGGGTCCCTACCCGCAAGAGGTCAACCAGGTGTGCGAGGTTATAGGGGTCCCCTCTGCTGGGCTTGTCTACAGTTATGGCCACAATCCACCAGAGAGTGTCGCCGGAACGCGTAAGGGCAGAGACGTGGGTTTTAAAACTAACCAACCGCCCCAGTAGCTGTTGCGTCCTGTCCTGTGGTGGTGGCAACAGAAACCAAAGCCCATGCGCGAGGAGTACGATCTTTACGCTGTAGTCCTGTTATGGAAGCAGTGACTAGAAGGCAGAAAGTTGCACTGCTCTAGTTGATACTGGTGTCAAGTGTACCCTGATGCCATTGGAGTTCTTTGAGAGAAACGTTCGGGGACATGTTGGGCCAGTAGATGGCAGCGTTAATTACGGTGTCGGCAGCCCAACAATGGTGAGTCTGATGATACAAGGGACTGTTTGGATGCAGGTACCGATGTTTGGCAAGACATTGGCAAGAAGGGAGTTGGATGGTCGCGATCACCCATCCCAAGAGGGGACCGTGGAGGTGGATCTCTGGGCAAATGATGAACGTGCTTCGAGACCTGGATCACCCACCTCTATTGCCAAAGATGGGGCCAAAAATATTGGCAGTGGGCCACCAACGCACCGGCCCCTCAGAAGGTCCTACGGACAGATGGGGGGAGCTGCCAGTCTGCAGAAGAGCCCACTTGTCGTGTCAACCATTGGGCACGTGGAAAGTGTCAAGCGAGAGCCGCGATCAAGATCACAGCCACGACACGATAAAAAAAATATTGATGCTGCGGTGGGAACCAGACGGAGTTGAGATGGGCTGGAAGTCTTGGTTTGAATCCAGTCTCAAAGGAAGAGTCATGAACCGTCATGAGTAGCTCGGGTCCTTGCCACTGTGGAGAGGGGATGTGTAACCTGGAGATGGCCTCAATTCATGGACTGCGAGTTGACCATTCCCTGCAAAATACCTACTAGCGAAGTCCATGATCATGGAGAAGATATCTCACGGCGAGAGGACGTCTCGCTATGGCCCGACAAGAGGCGTCCTGATGGGCGAGCTTCCGACGGCCGGAATGGAATGGCCGAGTTGAGTGAAGTGTTATGGCTCAGATGGAATTGACCGCAGGGACCCTGAATCAAGGGCAACCAAACAAGCTGCTGGACAATACCCTCTGGGAATTCCAGGAGTCGTTATCGAGACATGATAAGACTTCGGGGTGTGCTTCTACCCATCGAGATGAAATCCCCACAAGCGATGCCCCGCACATCAGAGAAAGGTACCCACAAATCCCGCCCAAAATGTACACAGGATGTTCTAAAAGGTCTGGTGGCCAGAATGCTGGAGTAAAAACGGGTGAATTAAGAGAGTCAAAAGTCCTGGGCGCCCCAGTATGTTTATGGTGCAAAAAAAAGAATGGCAGTCTCAGGTCTGCGTAGACTCTACAGGAAGATAAATTCTCCAGACCATTACGTGACGGCCTATCCCCTCTCGCGGATTGAAGAGTCGCAGTGCGCGTTAGGCCAATGCATGTTCTTTTCGACCCTTGACCTGGCCCAGCGGATACTGGCAGGTTCCTGTGGGCTGAGAGGGATTAGGGATAGCGGCCAAAGACAGTTTCATTCTGATTATGGGACTCTACGAGTTCAATTAGCGATGCGTTTGGATTTCCAAGCCCCGAGGGACATTCCAGCGGCTAATGGATCACTGTCTAGGGGATCTTAAACTTTGGAGTCGGTGCTGATATACCTGGACGATGTGGTGGTGTTCGGGAATTTCGTTCGACGACCATCTTCAGAAACTTGCTGAGGTTCTGGAACGACTACGAGACATGGGCTTAAGATCAAGCCAAAGAGTGCCAGCTCTTCCAGCAGCGAATGGGTATTGGGGCTTGGTGGTCACTTCTGAAAGGGGTACAACCGGGCCACCAGTAAGGTGGTAGGCAGTCCAAAACTGCCTCGGCCGTTGTACTTCACTACGAGAGGGTGAGGGCATTCATGGGACTGGCTGGGTATTACCGAAGGTTTATACCCCCGTTTCGCTCATCTGACGGGCCCCTTAAATAAGTTACTTCGTGAATTAACGGATGGGGGGGTCCAAAAGAAACGCCCTCCATATTGAGTGGGACCTCGGCAGCAAGAGAAGGTGGCTTTGAGCGGTGTTGTGTGAAAGAGGCGTGACCAGTGCTCCAATTCTTGGCACTGATGCCGGTCGGACACCCTTTTGGCTGTAATTACTGATGTTAGTCTCATGGGTTGGGGGCTGTGCTGTTTGGCCCAAGTCCAGAAAGGGAGAGAGAGAAGTAATTGCCTTTGCAGTCGGGTCCTTGGCGGGAGTCAGGAGCGCATTCCTGACAATTATAGACTTTGTAAGTTGGAACTGTTAGCCTGGTGTGGGCCAATGACTGAATGGTTTCGCAGAGTACCTGACAGGTGCATGCCAGAGGTAGAGGTGACTGTCATGACGACAACAACCCATTGGCGCATTTGGGAGAATGCTAAGCTTTGGAAGCCTCGAGCAGAGAAGGGTGGCCAACGACTCTCCAAAATACCAAGTTCGCATTAAGTTTCCGGTTCAGGGAGGAAAATGGGAATGCGATGCCACTCTTGGCGTCCCAGGTCTAGACTACATCCTGCAGCATTGATGAGGAATTAGAGGACAACAGAAATGCCCGGACTTTTAGGCCAGGACGTGGCACACTCAAGTGGAGTGGCGTCTGGGATGACGATGGTGTTTGGGGAAAGACAGTGGCTCTGATTGGCAGAGGTTTTGGGGCGTCCAGGAATGGTTGTCCTCAGATTTACAGAAAGTCGACGAGGTGGTGGGTCCAGTCTCGGGTCTAGGCCCGATCAGAGGAGCAGACCCAGCCTGACTCAGGAGGGGCAAAAAGCTGTTGAGGCGCAGTGGGATAAGATGAGTGTTTCCACAGGGGTCTTCCTGTGCCGGACCAGCTCTTACAAATCGGAGTTGCACCACAGACAAACAGATTGTTATCCCCATTTCATTAGGGCCAGAGGCTGCTCAGGTAGCCCATGATGAGTGGCGCCCTTTTGGGTAAGTACAAACGATAAGTGGCTTCAACCGACTGGGGTATCTGCCCATGACTTGTTATAAGCATGGTGTTTGAAGCTTGCCTCATGTGTCGTACTGTGGGTTAAGTAAGAGGCACTGTAAACAGTGGGCTCCCGTTCAGACCATTCGGTACATATGCGCCCGACTAGAGCTCCTGATGATAGACTATGTCCAAGATGGGTACTCTGCCTCTGGGACATTCGTAACTGTTTGGTAAGGAAAGACCAGATTTCACTAAGTACTGCCGTGGCGTGGTACACACTAGGGATCAGACTGCAGAGTCTGTGCTTGAGGCCGGGTCTGAAAGCACTATATACAAGGTGTGTTGGGTGCCCACAGAGGATACATTTCGGACCAAGGGGCGTGTTGTTCCAAGGGGCCTATTATGAGCGAACTGTTCCAGTTGTATGGGATTGTGCGTTCCCGTTACTACTCCGTATCATCCACAGGGGAACGGAGCTTGTGTAGCGGGTTTAACCCCACACTCTTATCCAGATGCTGCGGACTTTAGAGGACAGCCAGGAAGGTCTAGGTGGCCTGGTACCTGCCTGCTGGAGCTGATGTGGGCCTATAACAAATAGGGTGCACAGTTCCACGCGGCTACTCCTCCACACTGGCTGATGTTACGGGAGACCGAGGTCGTGAGGGATTGAGGATCTTCCACATGCCCAGTCTGACAGCACCACCATCCGACCAGTACCACGGCCTGGGCCCTAGGAACACGCCGCTGACTGCGGACGGTGTAACAAGGTTGTTGGGAGAGCGTCCTGAAACAAGTTGGTGCATCCTAACACACAGCCTGTGCAGAGAGACCAGTTTTGCCCCAGGTGATCGGGTCATGGTCAGGAGTAATAGAGGACCATCTGGAAATTGGTGGGAGGTGGGGAGGCGGTCCCCTTATGTGGTCAAGAGAGTGGGTGGACCCTGCCATCCCAGTCTTACGAGGTTTAGAGCAGACGGATAGGGACAGGGGGCCCGTCTACGAAATATGCACAGAAATATGTTGAGGCCGCTGTGATTTTGAAGTGCCTGAAACTACGCACCGAAAAGTACCTAGCCCTGTGCAGCAGCCCTCCCTTTGTTGAAGATGGTGGGCTGTCACCATTGCCGGGTGTCAACTGAGTGTTCAGCTGTGCAATCTTGACACCCAGGGGATAGGGGAGCAGCCAACAATCTACTTCCCCAGGGGATGGTTTGCGCCCCCCTTTTTTTTTTTTTTGAGGCCCCTGAACCGTATAGGCCCAACATAGGCGCCCAGATCCCAACGCTGGTGTACCCCCCAGTGCTATGCGCATGACGAGTTTGGTGTGTGGAGGTTGTCGAGGACGCCCAACTTCTTACGTGGGGTGGGGTGGTATGTGGGATTGTGGGACAGCCTCCTTGTGTTTTCTAAAGTCAAATCCCGATGCATGACAGTTGTAAATGTTTCTTTGTATCTACTGTTTTTTGGCCAACAAGATGCCGCTATGTCCTGTTGTCCAGTAATATATGCAAATGGAGGGACAGGGGTATAAGACTGGCAATGTTGCAGCCATTTTGAGAAGCTGCATGAATTCTGAGGAGAAACAGACAGAAGACAGAGATCTGGAGGCTACAGGAGGCCAGGATTCACAGTCGTTCAGGGAGAAAGAGGAGTAGCCTTGATGTGTCTATACAGAACTAAATCAAGAGGGAGAAGAGAGAACTCCTGGACAAGAAGGACAGCTGCCAGATAGAGAGGACTGTCTGCAGCCGACCATCCATTCATCTATCTCCACTGAGAGAATCTCAGCGAATTGCCGGCCATCTTTAATGGTACCTCAGCGGATGCGTGCACGGCAAACTTGTTCAGGTCTATGAGAAGGCCTGATATTAGTATATTAGTTAGGTCAGTTATGGGGCCAAAGGAGGGTTTCCAAATACATCTCCTATTACAGGAATTGGAGAGTTTAATAGTGCTCCATTAGCTACTTGAACCGGTTCACATCTGTGAGGGTAAGTTTGTGTCAGTTCGCGTTTGGGGGAGGGAACGTGGGTAAACATTTAAGCTGTGTAATGGATGCTGTGCTGCTACCACGAGCCCCTGCAAACTGCCACCTTACACAATTGTTCCCGTTGGTGAATTACGGGTTTTTTATGTAAGGTAAGAGGTTATCGGCTTTCGTACCCCAAGGTTATGGTGCGTAAAAGTTACGTGCATCCATTTGAGAGCATCTTTGGCGGCGCGGATGTGCGCACAGGGGCCACTAGGATACATATTTGTAAATTTGTGTTTGGGGGATCTGTTCCACCCTCTTGTTCCAGAAAATTCTGTAAAAACAAAACGTTGTTGAGCTGGTGTTGGAGTGCGTGTTACTTTGTCCGTGACTTCACATGTATTCCGGAAAGAACCTCCTCGGTACTCGGCTTACAGGACACTGCAGTTTCCGCATGATTTCCCGGGAAATTTGCGCCTGATATATTGTTGGTGCCGCGAAAGGTGTGGGCTCTTACATACCATGTAAAGGTCCGCCGCGCCTCGCCAAAGGCGGTGGGACTTAGGCGCAGTGCAGGACTGCGCCTCATATTCGCCATCCGAGGACGTGCGCTCATATATGCGGGGAAAAGTTCACCGCGCCTCGCCAGTGTGTGGGGCGCAGTGCGGGACCTAGGCGCAGTGCAGGACTGAGCCTAACATGTATTCCGCTTCGAGACAGGCTGGAAAAACAACGGGAAATCATTAACATGTCCATGCGGCGGCATGGAGTAATGAATCAAATACCTACTAAAAAAAGATATAAATAAAATCCAATTTCCAAAATCTAGAACGGGCTACATCGGGAAATTTGGATATTGGGAAATTGCCCGGGGGAAATACAGTCTAAATTCCATATTCTGTGCAGCTCTTCTCATTGGTCGGCAGGAAAAACAGGCCAATCAGAATAGGAGCTGACAGGTGAACAATTATAACCTATGGAGACGTATTGACCAATCAAAATCAAAGGGGGACAGTTCAAAATAAGTAAAAATGCAGGAAAGAGGATTGGGTTTAGCTAGCGGGGGTTGGCAATCCGGCCAATCAGAATAGGAGCGGGGCGGGGCCCCTTAAAAACCCGGGGAAGTTTAAACCCTCAAATTCAAAGGGGGGGCAGTTCAAAAAAACAGTAAAAATGCAGAAAAAGCTGATTGTTTGGCTGCGGGGGTTGGGTATCCCCGGCCCAAACAGGCGGAGCATTGTCCCCTTGTAGTCAATGGAGGATGGGGCAATGAAATTGTCTCTCGTGCCCCTGGGCATGGGTTTGATTAAAAAAAACATTTTTTTTAGTGTAAAAATTATTGAAAAAAAAAGGGTGAAAAACCCTTTTTAAAATAAAAAAATCAAAACCCTAACAAACATTTGTCGCCGAGACCGGACTCATAAGGGAAAGGGATATAGAGAATTGCCGGGAAATACGAATTTAAATTCTTTAAATTTCTCATGGTCGGCAGAAACCAAACCAATCAGAATGGAGCGACAGGAACATTATAAGCATGGAGAAGTTTTGGGCCAATCAAAATTAAAAGGGAGACAGTTCAAAAAAAAAGTAAAAAAAGCTGAAAAAAGTGATTGATTTTGCCCGGCGGAGATATGAACCACCAATTATGTAGGGTCTTTTTGAATGGAGAAAAAAGGAGCGATAGAAAGGGCCCTAAAAATTTATTATGTTATGGGAAAAATTCTAGTACTGGATTGGTTTGGGGGGAAGAGGGGTCGTCCTGTTGGCCAATAGCGGTTGAGTACCTTTCTAGAGTTTTATGGGGGAAAAGAAACGCAGAGCGAGCCCCGTTTGTGTTTGGGGCAAGTTAAAAGGGTGCGGTTGTTTGGACCAATGGGAGAGCGAGCGACGTCTTAGGGGTTTTTTAAAATGTTTTCTGTAAAAAAACTGTACTGCCGAAATTAAAATGAAATACCCCGAGTTGTCCCGATGGTATATAAATGATCAATAATAGGGGGGGGTTTTAAGAAAAAAATATTTTTAATTAATAAATTCATTTTTTTTTCTTTATTTTCTTTGCCTGATCAAAGTTGGGTGTAACAAAAAAAAAGAAATAAAAATGAATTTTTTAAATTTAATTTTTTTTTTTCGTTACCCCATATTTTGATCATTTTTAATAACATGGGTACAATTGGGAGTATTATTTTTTATTTCGGGCCCCTACGTTTTTTATGTGGTTTAGCGATTACTTGGCCATCGACTCGGTTCGATGGTCGATAGCGACCTCATCGACAGATATTCGATGGTCGTGATAGATTTTGATCGTTTACCCCCTTTAAAGTCTTGGGAGAGCAACAACCCTTCATTTTAACCCCCAAAAAGGGCGGGGGGAAACTGGAATAAAATCCCAACAGTCAAATGGATTTGTTTACATTCTTAGGGAACCACTTAGGTTTTAAAAAACCCCGAAAAAAAAAACAAAGACCTTCATATCCTGTCTTGCACCCGCATGACCCTAAAACCCGCATGACCCCCGCCCCAAAAAAAAAAAGGCCCGAAAGGGAGTATGTTTGAACATCATTTTACTTTAATGGACATTGATTTCCCTGTTCCCGGGAAGCAGCTGGCCCCAAACCTGCATGACCCCAGATTAAAAAGGGCCGTAAATAATAGGGTATTTCATCCAACCATTTCTGTTTCACTTGTAATTGACTATTCCTTTCCTGGGCCACAGGAGAGACCCAACCTGCATGACCCCAGTTAAAAAGTGCCGGAAAAAGGACTTGAACACCTATGTTTAGTTTCACTTTACATGACTATCCACTGTACCTGGGCCACAGCATTAGCCCCATCTGCATGAAACACTGATTAAAAAGTGACAGAAAAAGGGAGTCTTTCAACCAACTATGTTAGTTTCAATGGTCATCAGACTATACTGTACTGGGCCACAGCATGAGGCCCACAACAACTGCATGGACACCAGATTATTAAGTGCCGGGAAAAAGGAGTCTTTCAACCCATTTTTCACATTTAACTGGACATTTGACTTTACCTGTCCTGGGCCAGCAACATGAGCCCCAAACCTGCATGACCCCAGATTAAAAAGTGCCGGAAAAATAAGGGAGTCTTTCAACCACCATTTTTGTTTCACCTGGTACATTGACTATACCTGTCCTGGGCCAAAGCATGAGCCCAAACTACTTGGACCCCCACATTTAAAAGGTGCCGGAAAAAGGAGTCTTTCTACCACCTTTAGTTTCACTGGACATTGACGTTACCTGTACTGGGCAACAGATGTGCCCCCAAACTGCATGACCCCCACATTTTAAAAAGTGCCGGGAAAAAGGTGTCTTTCAACACACAATTTTAGTTTCTCTGGACATTGACGTATAACTGTCATGGGCAACAGCATGAGCCCAAAACCTGCATGACCACCCAAATTTTAAAAAAGTGCCGGAATAAAGGTGTCTTTCAAACACCATTATTTGTTTCACTGGACTTATACTGTCCCTGTCTTGGGTAGTAGCGCTTGCCCTCAGTATGCAGTGCGGAAATATTGAGCTTCACTTGGAATTACTGGGTGGTTTTCGCTCCTGTGCTACCAGGTGCCCTATTTCTTGGTATTCATTTTTCTACTTTTTACTCATCGTGCTGGAGGAAATTTGTCGTAGTACTTTGTTTCTCTGTCCCGTGCTCCATACTACATGTCTCTGATATAACTACATATGGTCAAGTTTTCCTGTACCTCCCTTGTACAATTCAGAGAATTTTTTTAATAGCTATTTTGTTACATGCAATGTTTTCTAGAAAACACATTTTTAAAATAGGTTGGAATCCAACTGTCGTTGTTCCTACTTTTTTAATTGTATTAAATGGGGTTGTCGCTCATATACAGGGTTTTATAGGTATGTTAAAGACTTGCCTATAAAAAGTAATTTTGCAATATGTGTCCATTAACAAGTGTCCTACCTATTCCTGTTGCTGACCAGGATCCATCACCCTTGAGCCATCTTGACAATTGTGAAGAACATATATCTGTTAGATACAAAATTTTTTTTATAATAGGACCTGCTAGTATAGCTTGCAATGTCACTGCTAATATGCCCCCAAATTCAAAGCATGACACTTGAGACATCTTTGACAATTTCGGTGAAGAAAACAATACTTGTCTGTTTTGAAACAACTTTTTTTTATAATAGGAACTGTTGTATTGCTTCAATGGTCACAGCAAAATGCACCCAAAAATTCAAAGCATGACCTTGAGCCAATGTTGGGACAATTGTGGATGAACGGAATGTCTGTTAGATAAAACAACATTTTTTTTTATTATAGGACCTGTCCTTGTATTGATGATTTTCCAATGCATGCAATGACCCCAAAAAATTATATAAATGACTTTATCAGCCACTGTTATAAAAATGTGTTGTGGGAGAAATGCCACTTAGGAAGCACATTTTGTTACAAAGGACCATTGTTTATTGCATGTATCTCACTGGCATCATGACCAAAAAAATTATAAATAGGACATCTCAGCCACTGTTAAAAATTGTGTGGGAGAAATGCCACTTAAATGCTCATTTCTGTTTCCAACAGGAACATAATTTTAGCTGTACTCACAGCAACAGGACTCAATAAACATTGACAATGCGAAAAACTTGCTAAAGATCCTAAAGTGATAAATGATTGACGGTGTTTTCACATGAATCCTTGCTGTCTTTTACAGTCTCTTCACAGCAAAACCAGCCAAAATGATAGCTGTGGGAAATTAGAATAAAATTGCAGCTAAGAAATGATCATTTTAAAAAAAAAGTTTTCAAGTGGACCATTTCTGTTTGAAGAGGATTGTGAGGTAGACCCAGGCATACTAATCGGTGACATCGGCTATTGGGTGGGACACAACATAATCAGAGATCAATGCTGATTCTTCTGATTGGATAAGTCAAACGATCCACATTATCTGCGAGCATAGCCGTTGCGTTTGTCTCGTAATGACTCCTCCAGCTGTGTTGAAGGGTTTCCGCTCAGTTTTGACGATGGTTGCTGTGCAGGACAAACTCCTCTTTGGTTGTGGCGAGCGAGCTCGGCCCATTGTACATTTGGATACCCAGAAGTCTTTTGGGGTCCGGAACACATACTAAAACATCGGTTGTGAGAGCACGATAGTAGGGTGCACATGATCTTAAGCTGGTCTCTGTGTGTTGGATGTGTTGCCCTGCATATAGGCATGCGATGGTGAGGTGGTAATTTAAAGTTTGCCTGAGGTTCACCCATTAGGCTTGTCGCCACCTGCATGCTGCTGCTGCTGCAAAGGCTACTTGGCACTCTAATGCTGTGTCACGTCCGCTGATGTTGTTCCACCGTTGACATTTGGGGAACGTGAAGCGACGCAAACTAGATGTTCCAGTTGGATCAATCGCACGGTCTCATTTACTGCATTTTAATCTCTATTTGGGTGCGGTGGAAGGAAAGTGCTGATTTTTGTTTTGTAGACCGGGGATCTGGAGGGTGGCCACCAGTAACTGTTGTTCTTTTTGATTTGCCTTAATGCGAGGGGATCATGTTGGAGGAAATGTGAGCACATCCAAGCACTCATGGAGTGATGGAGCCTTGTTTTCCCCAAGCCTTGGGTCGCTGGGGGACACTAGCAAAACTGATCCTTCATCATCTTCCTCCTCCAGCTCAAATACGAGCCAACTCTTTTCCAATGGCAGGTGACGCTGGGAACGTCGGTCGCGGTATGTCTAGGATATACCTCTCCTCCTCCTCCACGCCTCCGGCACCAGCTTCAACACAGCCCTGTATTGACCTGATATGATTGCAACCTGGATGCGATCACCTTGCACTAGCCTATGGACTAGAACCACTGCCTAATGAAGACAGATGAAATTGTGAAACTGTCGGACCTTGTGGGATTTGGACGGAGAGAAAAGGCTCCGTGTCCGATCTGTGTAGTTCTCCTCCTCACGTCGATGGGTGACCTTGTTGTTTCAGAGTGTCTCATCTCGATCGTTCCAGAAACCTTAGATAACCTCCAATGCTCATGCTGACAAAGGGAATCGTCCGCACTGACCATTTTGGTGGCTTCTTCAAAACTGGCCCAAGGATGGTGCAGAGATCTTTCACCTGCTCCACTCTTGGTGGCTTAACACCCCGAGGTCCGCACCGTGCTTGTCAGGGCCATGTGTCCACTTTGTACTGCGCGTAAAATCGGCCTTTGCGCTTGCTGCCACAACGCTGGGATGCATGCTGGAGGGTGGAATTCCAGCGTGTTGCCACGTCACAAATGAGACGGTTAACGGGGCGTGGCCGAGCTGAGCTGCAACGCTAGCCAGGCAGGTAAGAAGCAGGGGTAGCGATCGGCGGAAGTGCAACTTAGACTTCGGGTCATTCCTCAGCAGGCAGTCCAGACACGGTAGCTCTTTAGAAATTTCTGGACGCACAAGGTTCATGACATGTGCCAGCAAGGGATGTGCTCCGCCGACCGATCTTAGGGTGGCCAGCAGATTTTTGCACGTTATCGGCTCACCACTTTGCCTGGCACAAGGTCCTTGGCACCCAGCCTGTGCTCTGGTATCGTTGCAAAGAGACGTCACAGCTCCTGCCTTATGTTTGGACGGTCTCCAAGACAGTAATTTCAACACGGACCTGGTTTCTTGGGCACTTGATGCCAACATGATGACCTGTGGGGGAATGTTCCCTGCACCATCCCTTCGGTTTTGAAGGAGCATGCGACGAGACTGAGAGCTCACCGTAACCCCCAGAGACATTCCACCCAGCTCACACCCAGTGACTGTCACAGAGTATAGTGGCCGTGGCAGTGCTTAATAGTCCATGTGTCGGTGGTCAGATGGACTTTCCGGCCACAGATGCAGACAACGCGCTTGAAATTTTAGATGGATCACATGGCTGGCCAGGGCAGGGGACGGCTTTTCTGGCAACTGAATGCCCTGCTCGGCATCTGGTATTGGGGGAGCAAGGGCCATGACGTGCGGAACCATCTGTAGTCAAACCAGGAGGAAAGGCAAACTTTTCCAAGCCAAATGCATGGAATGCCGACATTAGGTTTTGCCTTTGGGTTGGTTTGGGTTAAAGTGTTTCTTCTGCTCCCAAACCTGGAAGACAGAAGGTGCTTGCTAGACTGGCCGCAGTACGGCGTGCAGTCATCAATGGATCGGGAAGAGAAGGGAGATAGGATGGGTTTTGGTGGTTCTGGTGTTACTGGGCGATGGTGGAGGCTTGGAAGCGAAGGTGTTCCCATGAATCATGACTTGAGAGCCAGGGGCAGATTGAAGAAGCCTTGGGTGCGTGGCGGAGGAGGAGGCAAGAGGGACTGGGTGTGACAGTGGTTGGAGGCCCGGCATCGGTTTGGCCTTTTTTGGCCAAGTGTTGCCTACCATTTCAACTCTTGCATTCGCTGAATGTGACTAGACATGTTTTGGTGGTGGTTAACTACCTAAGGTTCTTGACTCTACTTATGTGTTTTACGGCAAAGGGGGCAATTTGAACAATCGATGGGTCGTGAATTCAGAGGTTGATCATAAAGATAGGCTCAGGTTTGAGAAGGCCTGGACCTTTTTTGAGGCAATAAGGAGGAGAGGGGTTTGCGCTGACGTGGCTGGCGGAATCATATCAGCGGAATTCTGGCGACCGGACCCTCTCCTTTCTTGAGGTCGTGAAACGTATCTGACACTACCCCATCGTTCTTTCCTCCTCGTACATGGATTGAAGCGCTCGCAAGCATATTCTCTGAAAAGGACCACGTTGGATCAGCAATGTCGTCATCATCATCTTCAACACAGGTGAATTCGTTCGTCATGACATTCTTGCATCCAGGGTGCGGGCTACAAGCAAGAGGGACTGCAAGCGTTGCCGACCGCCCGGGATTTTTTGCCGATTGCACCGGCTTCCTTCTCCTCCTCTGATGCATGTAACTGGGTGTCTGAGAGAGAAAATCAATCTCTTTGCTCTTGGATCTTTTACATGCAATTCTGACCCCAACCGCATTTTGTGGGAGGACGAGGAGGTAAGACTGCTGATGCAGGTTGCATTAACACTGAAGGACAGCCACCATTGGCGACGCTGTTCGTTACTGAGATTCACAGGGGCTGACCTGTGATGACAGGCCTGATGGTACTGCATATGTAGTTCCTCTGGCTATGCGGGTGTTGTCGCCAGCACTGGAAGGAGCACCTTCTCTCGTTACCTCTACCTCCAAGTCCTACCCCTCTTTTTCTCGCTTACCACCTGAAATTTCGATCAATGTTCTGAAATATAAAAAATTGAGAATGGTATGGATGAGTTTTGGAAAGTCGCGTATTAAAAGACGGCCACAAAACACAGCTATCTCAAATCCCTCAAATCAAAACAAAATTGCTGGATTCATATTTAAGGCTGCAAAGTAGATTATAACAAAGCTTGATGACCAAAAGTGAAAAAAAAAAAACCACTGGTCTGATATGTTATGTACGGTAATTAAATGGTATTTTCGGGCACCATTTCAATTCACCTGTGGTGACTACAAACATTTGCTATATTCAAATTTAACTGCAAAGTTGATCTTTCATCAAAAGTGGCCTGCCGGCACAAGTGAAAAAATACACGTATCTGAAATGTATTCGGATAATAAAAAGGTATTTTTGGCAACCTAATCAATTACCTTGTGGTGATACAAATTTGTATATCATATTTAAGTGCAAGGTGCCTCAATGAACAATGCTGTCTGTGTTGCCAAAGTGAAAAAACACTTATCTGTAATGTATTCGGATAATAAAAGGTATTTTTTTGCAATATTAAATTTACATGTGATAAACTACACAATTGCTGGATTAATATTTAACTGCAAGGTGGCTTGTTTTTCCTATAAAAACTAAAAAATCTGGACCTGGGCATAAAGTGCACAAATAACAACATATCTGTAATGTATTCGGATAATAAAAGGTATTTTTGGCCACCTTTCAATTCTCCTTGTGGTGACTACTAAAATTTGCTGTATTCACATTTTAAGTGCAAAGGTGCCTCATGAAAACAAAGCTGTAGTGCGCCACCAAAGTGAAAAAAACAAGTATCTGTATGTATTCGGATAATAGACGGTATTTTTTGGCACCTTTCACATTCCACCTGTGGTGACTACAAAATTGCTGTTTCACATTCTAAGTCAAGGTGCCTCATGAACAAAGCTGTAGTGCGCCAAAAGTGAAAAAACACGTATCTGTATGTTTGTGGTTATTAAAAGGTAATTTTTTGGCACCTATCATATTCATTGTGGTGTACTACAAAATTTGCGGTATTCACTTTTAGTGCAAGGTGCCTCAATGAAGAAAGGCTGTTAGTGCGCCAAAGTGAAAAAAAAACAAGTTGCTGTATGTATTGGATAATAAAAGGTATTTTTTGGCACCTATCAATTCACCTGTATGGTAACTACACAATTGCGGATTCAAATTTAACTGCAAGATGCTCTTATCAACTAAATCTGGACTGGGCAAAAGTGGCAAAACACACGTATCTGTATTGTATTCGGATAATAGAAGGTCTTTATTTTGGCACCTTTCAATTCACCTGTGGGTGACTACCAAAATTGCTTGTATTCGAATTTAAGTGCTAGGGCCTGCCTCAATGAACTAAGCTTGTAGTTGCGCCAAAGTGAAAAAACACGTATCTGTACTGTCTTCGGATGATAAAAGGTATTTTTTGGCACCTATCAATTCATGTGGTAAACTACACAATTGCTGGATTTCAAATTTAACTGAAGGTGGCGCTAATATCAACAAATCTGGGACTAGGCAAAAGTGCAAAAAAACAGCCGTACCTGTAATGTATTGATAAAAAAAAACGGTATTTTTTGGCACCTTTCTAATTCACTGTGGTGGACTACAAAATTGCTGTATTCAACATTTAAGTGCAAGGTGCCTCAATGAACAATGCTTGTTGTGCCGCCCATAAGTGAAAAAACTGTATCTTGTAAATGTATTCGGATATAAAAGTATTTTTTGAAACATATCATTTAACCTGTGGTGACTACAAAATTGCTGTATTCAACATTTATGTGGCATGTGCCTCAAATGAACAAAGCTGTAGTGCGCCCAAAGTGAAAAAACTCGTATCTGTAATGTATTAGGATAATAAAAGGTATTTTTTGGCCACCTATCAATCTCCTGTAGGTATACTACACATTTGCTGGATTCATATTTAACTGTAAGGTGGCTCTATCAACAAATCAGGGTTTTTTTTGGCACCTATTCAATCACTGTGGTATCTAAAAATTTGTGGATTCAAATTTAATGCAAGGTTGGCTCTATCAACAAATTATGGACTGGTCAAAAGTGCAAAAAACAACGTACATCTGTTATGTATGGCGGATTAACAAAAGGTATTTTTTTGGACCTTTCATTCACCTGTGGTGTCATAATAATTTCTGTATTCTCTTTAAGTGCAGGTGCCTCAATGAACAAAGCTGTAGTGCGCCAAAGTGCAAAAAAAACAGTAGCTGGATTGTATTATGTTAATAATAAAAGGTTTTTTTGGTACATATCACCTGTGCTGACTTACAAATTTGCGGATTTCTAATTTAACTGCAAGAGTTGGCTATATCACAAAGCTGGAATGGGCAAAATTGAAAAGATCACCTATCTGAAATGTATACTCGATAATAAAAGTGGAGTTTTGCACCTAACAAGGAACTGCAAGTTACTAGATAAAAAGATGTATTTTCTAATAAGTTCAGGTGGCCAATTCCAGGAAATATTTAATAGGAAAACTGTTAATAATTAAAGCTATTTGAGTGAATATCTACACTTTGTCTTGGTGAACTTTATCCTGTATGCTTTATAGAGCTTGTCTGTGTCTAGCCGGCGGACACACCCCCACACCCCCCCCCGCTCCCGTCCGTGACTTTAAAGCGGTAGATGATCCTTTAAAAATTCTCTACTAACATTCATATAATATTTCTGATATAACTAAGTTTGTGTGGCTTCACATCTAAACAGTAGAGCTTTTCTGTGAAGAAATAGAATAATTTCGATGAGCTGTTTGGACACAGGCAGAGCCGCACGTCCTACTGATATGAGACGCTGAGAGTCAACTGACATGAACCAGGAAGGGCTGTTCCTATGTTTAAAAACGACAGGGGTCATGTGATTTTTCCAGCCAATCGCAACCATACACATCCCAGTCATGACGTCGACACAATATCACCCTGCTCTATTCTGTTAAGCTTGATTTGCTGGCCGCAAATGACAGGAAGCGTCCGAAATTGGCGCGCTCTTAATAGATGATGCACAGATATTAACCAAAATTATCGCATGATCTAAAAATTCCCATCAACACAAAAACTGCGCCGATTACAACTTTTCGTTTAATCGCCTCAACACTATTTATTACAGAATGCATTAGATAATCCCATTAGAGCGTCGCTCTATTCCGATTGGGCCCACATTCCCAATTGGTGTTTTGCGGACCAATGGAAGAGTTACAGAATTTGAATTACTGTATTTCCCGGCAATTTCCAAGATCCTAATTCCTGATGTTGCACTGTTCTAGATTTCTGGAAAGTGATATATTTTTTTTTTTTTTTTGAAGGATTGAGCTCTTTTTTCTGATAATATTTTACACCTAATAAAGGCGATTTTTTAGGGAATCATACTCCATGCCGCAAGGCGCTGAGAGCCAAGATTTCTCTTGCGATCTTCTATATGTTTCCTCTCATATTCCGTTCTCGCTTCACTTCGCCTCCGCCGGATCATTTAGACCAGAATCAACCAGGTCTGCCTGTCGAAGCTATCTAGCGCTGCAATGCGGCGCACTTTGCCGACCCGCGATCGTACATGCCTCAGAGTTTTCGAGCGCGCAGCGTCCCACCCCGGAACGCCCACACTGCACCCACACCGCGCCCACACCGCGCCCATTGCACGCGCCTTCATGCGAGGCCCATATGAAAGTGGCGAACGCTGCGCCTAACATCGCATCCCTGCGTCCGACAGCTGATTCGAGCCGGTGAGGCGCAGAATACGCCAGAAAACAGGAGTAAATCACGTTCATACATGTCGCCCTGTGTCTTTATTATTCACAAACTTTATAGGGGTGTCCCTGGATCTAAGAAAGCTCATTGGTCCATCAGAGCATAATTAAAAAATAGAAGTTAAGATTCATAATTACCTTCTAGACACTCCCATTCATTCCTGGCCGCCAGAAATAACAGTGAACCATTCCTCACTCATGTGACAGGTGCAGCCAATCACAGGCCACAAAGTCACATGCACGTGATCTTTGCAGACAGTAATTGGCAGCAGCTATCACTTGAATAAAGACCATTCATTGCTTCAGTGGTATGAACAGACCAGCATTGAGACAGAATGAGAGCGTAAAGTAGATAAGTATGAGTCTTAAAGGGGTTTTCTCATCACCTGCTTTCGCAGACTTGAGCTCTTTCTCTCTCTTACAGCTTCAAAATCAGAGGCGGATTTCTCCTCCGAGTAGGTGTGTCTTCCCTCACTGAAGACTGGTGACATTATAATTATGTGTGAGCAGTAGGAGTGAGAGGATGTCACAGCTCTGCAGACCTCCTGCAATGGTTATCATTAGAGATAGGCGAATCGATTCTAACGAAGTGCAATTTGCTTAGAATTTCAGGAAAATTTTGGTTCTGCACTAAGCCAAAGTTTAGGGTGATTTGTGGGAATGAAGCGTCTTTTTATTGGTAAAATGGCCACAAGCACATGATGTTGCATGGGGCAGAAAACTCTGGGAGGAAGAAAGGAACACCCTCAATGACATGTGCAGACATGAAGCCAATCAGCCACCGGCCGGCTTCTGTGACGTCACAGCCCTATAAATACGGACGCCATCTTAAATCCTCACACTTCTCACTGTGTGTCCTGTCATAAGCATCTTGCTGCTGCTGCAGCACTATATTGAACATATTGTAAAACAAACTCGTTTTTTCAGCGACTGGGGGGAAAGACCATCACAAGCGTGTGTCATTTGCACACTTGTTATTTATCCAGCGTAATTATTTTGTTTTAGTTTGTGGGGTTTTCTCCCTAAAGTCCAGGATGGGTGTACTGTCCCATATATGCCTCAATTACATCTGGTTGTTCTGTAGGGTATCTAATTTAACCCCTTGATTGTGGGTTAATTTGCACTACAATACAGGGTGTCTTTTTTATTTTGTCCCATTTAGACCTAATTTACATCTGATTTTTAATTTAACTTCTTGATTGTGGGGTAATTTGGACTAAAGTACAGGTTGTCTGTATTTTTTGGTCCCTTATATGCTTAATTTACATCTGGTTTTACTGTACGATATTTCATACATAAGGCTTAATTTAACTTCTTGACTATGAGGTAATTTGGACTAAAGTACAGGGTATCTGTAGTTTTTGGTCCGATATACGCCTAATTTACATTGCCGTGTGTCATCTACCAGCCGTGTGTTGACCAGCAACCCAAGGGTTCTTGATTGGTTGACTAGGTCTTCCACTTCCTCCCAGATGACATCTGACAACCCCAGCCAAGAGTCGGTGGGAACGTCAGACACAACCCTTAGTTGGCATGGCCCGGAAGCGGGTCAGCGGCCCTCACTTGTCCTCAACCCGCCTCTGTCCTGATCTCAGCCAGAGATCTACTATGTGGTCTGGGCTCACCACCACAAAACAGCGAGGACGAAGTCTTTGAGGACAGTGAGCAGCTGCTTGGCAGCGAAGAGGTGGGGCAGACAACCGCTGATTTTTGCAATAGGCGGGAAAGTAGTGATGTGGAGAGTGGCGTGGGAGGTTATGTTGCAAGCAGTCAGGCTCTGCATACTGAGACCGTTGAGGAGAATAGCATTGACGGGCAAACACAAATCAATGACGATGTAGCTGATCGCACTTGGGAGCTGGGTGCAGCAAGGTTTTCATCATCATCATCATCATCATCGTCTGGAGAAGAGGGTGTCAGCTTGTGCGTCAGGCAGCGGTGCAGCCAGCAAGTCGGTAGTGTGGCCATGAGTCAGAAGGGTGGCAGTAGTTCGAGGGCGGGAGCCAAACGGCCATGGGGTGGAAAACCCGCTTCACAGGTCCAAGAAAGTAGTGGCACAGGGGCTCAGCGAGGCAGCGTCAGTAGTAGTCATTCAGTGCCGAGGTTTGGCGGTAAAATCCCCTACTCGGCGGTGTGGCAGTTTTTTGCTAAGACACCAGAGGACCCAAACATGTGTATATGTAGAATCGGGGGGCAGGAAGTGAAGTGTTGCCAGGGAGCTAACGTTGGCACCCTGGCCCTGCGTCAATACATGCAGCATCACCATCCAGATGTGGTGGTCCATCCTGCCACCGCAGCAACAGCAGCAGCACCTAGTGGCATGCATGCCATTTCAGCCAGTCAAGGCTCCACCACCTCTGCCGAAGGGAGCTGTTTGTCCTTGCCATCATCTCCTGGTCCAGATGCTCCTGCTTCTCGCCAATCATGGCGCCAGCAGTCGTTCAACGAGGCAATTTTCAAGGGACAACAGTATGTGTCCAACCATCCTAAGGTGCAGAAGCTGACTGTGCTCCTGTCCAAGTTGTTGGTACTGCAGTCCTTCCTTTTACAAGTGGTGGACTCTGCACCGTTCAGAGAACTAATGGCTTGTGCCGAGCCGAGGTGGAGAGTTCCAAGCCGTAATTTCTTTTCCAAAAAGACAGTACCAGCCCTTCACAAATATGTAGAACAGAAGGTAGGCCAGTCCTTGAGCCTATCGGTTTCTTCCAAGGTGCATGGCAATGCGGACGTGTGGAGCTGTAACTATGGTCAGGGACAGTACATGTAATTTACTACCCACTGGGTGAATGTTCTTCTTGCCCAGCCACACCATCAACTTGGCCAGGAGACGCCGCTTTCTCTTCCACTTTGTCAAACTGCTGCTACTACGCCAATGTCTGCCTCTTCCTGCACCACCACCTCAGCCTACACAAGTCTAAGTCCTGCTCCATCATACCCCATGTGCAGGGCACAGCGGTGTCATGCAGTTCTACACCTGGTTTGCCTGGGCGAAAAAAGTCACACAAGGGAGGAACTGCTCCGCGTCATGCAACAAGAAATTGATGTGTGTCTTTCTCTGTGACAATTGCAAATCGGAACTGTGAGGAAGAATTCACTTTACTTCATCCCCAATTCTGTATCTAGTCAGATATCACAGATGGCCCCAGCCCCAGGAAAGCTCAATTTACACAGTAATCAAGTCCATTGTAAATGCCTTTCTGTAGGAAGCCACCACAGCAGGGGGTCAACCCATGAAAGGACCCTCATGCAACTCAATTAGCTCAGACCCCCAGCTTCAAAGACTTGAACAAAAGGCAACTAGCCAACCCATCTCCGATATTTCATATTGATTTATAGGCGATCCGCTCATAACTGGTGCATGGCGAGTTCATATCTCAAAACATGGAACTCCCCGCACACACAGCCGCCTCTCTCAGGTTTCTTGGGCGCATGGGGACCGAGATATAAAGAACCGGACCTACGGAGCCCATAAGATATGCGTGTCTGATATCCGGGCGTCGTGTAGGTCCAGCCGGTTCTGATGGTGCCACCAGCTCGGTTCTGTGCCAATGCCCCGCCGTGTTATAGTCCATTTTTGTGTTTGTATCAGAAACTGCATGACCTGAGTGGGAGGAGTTCATAGACCGTCCCAGGGGTGTGTGGGGGCGTGTAAGGGGGCTGCCACGTGGGCTGTCCCCTCACAGATATAAGCAGGAGCCCAGGTGGGCTCAAATGTTGATCCATGGAGGGGGGTACCTAAGAGCATTTCCAGGAGCATCCACATGCATAAGCCAGGCCACATACACCCCCCATGTAGGCCCGAAGGTAACTTGACCCATTTTAACTGCCTTTTGTCTGTAACCCATGCTTGTATGTGCACCTCTGACTCTTACCTGTATATTATTATCCTTTTGTATATATTTGTCTAGTGTGCCCTCCAAGGCTAATTAAATCTATAAACTTTAATCTGAGTTAGTCTGTCTTGATCATCGGCCTCACACGCCTAGTACTCGGTCTATAACATATAGCTACCGCAAGGCTGGTTTCGGCCTTGTTATAAGTCGGTCACGGACCGGTCGTATAACTAAACTAGAAACTGGTGGCAGCCGTTCAGGGTTCTAGACGAGGAAAGTGTTCTCTCGTCCTCCCTGGTACTCCCTGGGCCCGTGTGGACAGGGGTTAACAGTGGAACAGTATCTGGCTGACCTTGTGCACCCCTAGGGGCCGTGCAACGTCGAGATACACCCCAAGTCAGGCCGTCGTCCCTCGAGTGGGCCGGCGGACTCGGCTTTTGTTCACAGGAACCATGGTAACAGACAATGGAAAGAACATGGTCTCCGCGCTGCACCGAGGAGGTATGACACATGCGCCCTGCAAGGCGCACATGTTCAATCTGGTTGTCAAAAGGTTCCTGAAGTATTCCACCCTTTCTTAAAAGACATTCTAAAAAGGGCCCAAAGAAAACTGTGAAATGCATTTTCAACCCCAAATCCATTCCTACAAAGCCAAGCACACTCTCATTGAGCTGCAGCGGCAGAACGGCCTTCCCCAACATTGGCTGATATGCGATGTTTCCACCCGTTGGAATTCCGCCTCCATATATTGGCCTGACTCTATGAACAGAAAAAGGCCATTAACGATTTTTTGATGATCCAAGCGGACAGGAGTACTCTTCCCCCCCATGTAATTTTGATGTCAGCCAGTTGCAGCTCATGCATAACACATGCCGTTTGCTCAGGCCGAGTACTCCACCTTATTTGTCAGTCGCCAGGACTATGGGATGGATAACGTCATTCCATCTCTTCATGTCCTGGAACAGATGCTGCAAAATCTGTCTGGTCAGGGTACTGGAGATGTGGCGACTACATCTCATGGCCACATGAGTCCGGTGGGGGCTGAACTGGAGGAGGAGGAGGACAATGGAGCAAAAAGCAGTGTCTGGCGAAAATGAAATGGATTTTCTACTCGGGTGACAGGAGAGGAGGAATAGCTGGAGGTGGTAGAGGAAGATGATGAAGACGAGGCAGTTGACCCAGACACACAGTGGCAGTATACAGTTAAGATGGAGGCAGGGAGTCCCTCAGAGTCACTTGCACAGATGGCCAGCAGCATGCTGATTTGCCTGGCTGGTGACAGCCGAATAGTCACCATCCGGTAGAGGAATGACTCCTGGCTCTCAACCCTCTTGTATCCTCACTATCGGTCCAAAATGGGAGTATTTTTCCAGCTGGCCAGAGGGAGGAGAAACTGGCGTGCTATAGAGAAATCCTGTGTAGTCAGTTGGCAGCTGCCTATGTGCGCCATCATCCATCCTCTGGCAGGTCTGACCGGGGGATTCCACATTGATCACATACCACTGCCACGGCTTCTGTGGGGAGGTGGGAGGGTAGGAGCAGTAGCAGCTCCATCAGCAGCTGCCTAAGTCTGGAGTCTTTGATGAGCAGCTTCCTTCACCCGCCTAGTGAGGAGAGTACTCAGTAGCAGCAGCAGGACCTGGAACAGACCCTGAACCAGCAGGTGGTAGCCTACTTGAACAGCACTCTGCCACCCAAGGTAGAAGATCTGCTGGACTACTAGCCAAAATTGATGTGTGGCCGCAACTTGCTGAGTTTGCACTGGAGAAGCTGTCTTGCCTGGCCAATAGTGTGGAATCAGAGTGGGTGTTCAGTGCAGCGGGGACCATCGTTACCCCAAGGAGAACCCGCTTGTCCACCTGAAATATGGAAAGACTGCCCTTTTGTCAAGATGAATCAGGCGTGGATCGGCCAAGATTTCCACACACCAGTTCCTTAAGCATCAGACTAGATCAGCCATGACGCCTCCCCAAAACTTTGAGAAATGAGTCTGGATTCTAACTACCTGCCTCAGCCACTATTTTGATGCTGCCACCCGCTTGATGACACACATCTGCTGCCAGTTGCTCCATCTGCCTCCACCATCTATACCAGGGACTGGAATTGCCACGCACCTCCACACTCTGTCACTCTGTCATTGTGTCATTCTCTGACCTCATGCTGCTGCTGCAGCTGCTGCTTCTGCTGTTGATGCCATCACCTCCACACTGTGTCATTGTGACACTCTGTGGGCTCCTGATGTTGCTGCCACCTCCAGAATTTGTCATTGTGCCACTCTGCAGGCTCCTGATATTGCTGCCTCCTCCAGAATTTGTCATTGTGCCACTCTGTGGCCTACTCATGCTGCTGCTAACTGACCGCTGTCTCACTGGAACACCCTATGGATTCCTAATGCTGTTTCCACCCTCCACCACTCTATGATGTTGCCACTATGTTTGGTTTTCCCCTTCTTTTCATCTGTGAGAAGTAATGAAAAGGTTCAGGATTGTCTAATGATTAGCTAGCCAAAAAGCAGAAGTGGATACAGATCACAGAAGACATGCAAATATCCCATTTACTGGTTATCTCTGTTTTGGATCAACTCTTGTTTGTTTTTAGCTTTAGCAATACTGATGGATTATTGACCGATTGAAAGTGGACACGAACGGATGAAAAGAAGGGCAAAATGATCAGTGACATCAATGCAAAATTACTGCCGACACCCTCTCCATTCTTTCGGGAGTTTCTACATGTATCACCATTTAACAGAACAGGTTCTGTCATAATCTGTGGTATCATCTGATGTCTAGGTAAAAGGAGTGCGCGGTTTGACGTTATAGTAGGATCTTGGCCCTCAGCTCGGTTCTTTCAACCTGGTGCTGATGTTACCTTGTCAGACTGCGTTCCTGCTTCACTTATTTGGTCAGTTTTGTCCCTGTAAGTGTCCAGGGAATTGAAGAGTGAAGTGATTCTAAGAGCGCCGGCTGTCATGTGCGTGTCATACTAAAACACAGCATTATATCAAGACCAAACTAAGTTCCCTATACATGTTTGAGCATGGCACAATGTTCTACAACACTCTACAGGCTCTCTGCAGCCAGGAAATAGCTGTTTTTTAACGCGATTCATCACAAATAAATTCAAGATTAAAAGAATTTTGTCGGAAAATTCGGCAAACTTGGCGAATCGAATTTTTGAGAAATTCGCCCATCTCCATTTATATTGTCTGCCGAGATGTCAGCTCCCTCCCAGGCTGCACAAGCTCCTTGTAAGCAGAATACCTACATTGCTGTAAGCAGTTATACAAACAGCCTGAACTGATGAAACAAATGTGATAGAAGAGTAAAGAAATCAGGCAATACCTTTTAGAGGCTAACTGAGTATATTTGATGGTGAGCTTTCGAGAGTACTAGCTCTAATTTCAGACATGGTGTTATACAACAAACTGAAAATTCACAGACTTTTTATACACAAAAGACATGGATCTTCGAAGGAACTTAGAATCCTTAAAAATAACAAAATGCAATAAGTAGAGAAGTTATCTACAACAGGTCAAGAAATAAACAGTCTGGAAACTTGTGAGGCGTGACAGGGGTAATCAGTAATAATTTCTATTATCTATTTGTTATCAGGGGTGATTTGTTGCCCTCACAGTTCATAGATAGAGTGATATGAAGCTGCTATGAATATTCAATCCATTTTGTAGAGTTTTAAATTTTTGCATTAACTTATACTACCATTCCTTCCTCTCCCTTTGTGTCTTAAAATGTCCCATTAAGAAAATAACCTGCAAATCTTCCATGGAGTGATTTTCTCCAGAGAAATGTGCGGCCACTGGCAGATCAGGTCTGTTGTTGTTAATGGTGAATCTGTGTGAATTCAGGCGCTGACTGAGTATCTGCCCTGTTTCCCCAACATAGAGGCCTGTGGTGGGACATTGCATACACATAATCAGATACACCACATTGGAAGACCTGCAGGAAAATGTCCCCATAATTCTGTGCACCTGTTGGGACTGTGGGACAGGTACACTGCCAGCAGTGTGGATGTGACTGCAGGTCTTGCACCTGTTCTGCAGGCAGGGTGAGGTGCTATTCTCTGTTGGGGCCTTCAGGGCGCTCCGGACAATAATATGCCACAGGTTTGGTGATTGCCGAAAGGAAATGAGAGGGGGGACTGGGAATATGTCTTTGAGTCTGTTGTCCCTATGTAGCACAGGTTGGAGTTCCTTGGTAATCTTTCGTAGGATCTCTAGCTGTGAGTTGTAGGTGACCACTAAGGGCACTCGTTCTTCATTCTGGGTCTCTTTGTACAAGAGCAGTCTGTCCCTGTTGATGGCTGCTGCTTTGTTTATTTGTTTATCCGTCAATTTTGTTTTGTATCCAAGTTTGAGAAATTTCGTCCTCAGATCCAGGAGGTGCTTGTCCAGGTCTGCTTTGTCAGAGCAAATACGATTGTACCGTATAGCCTGGCTGTAGATAATAGACTGTCTTGTGTGCTTGGGGTGGAAGCTGTAATTTCTGAGGTAGGCCGTTCTGTCTGTGGGTTTGTGGTATATTGATGTGAGTAGCTGGTGATCTTTAATGTGTATTGTGGTATCCAGAAAGTGGATTTTTCTCTCTGAATAGATAAGTGTAAGGTTGATGGTGGGGTGATAGTTATTGAAGTCATTATGGAATTGAATTAGGGCCTCCTTGCCCGCAGTCCAGATGACAAGGATATCATCGATATAACGGAGGTACATCATGGGTTTGGTGGTGCATGTTGATAAATATGCTCCTTCCAGTTCCGTCATAAAGAGATTGCCTGATTTCTTCACTCTTCTACAACTTTCCATGGCTAACATGGTACAACATTATACTACTAGAAACAAATGTGAGAAATGCACTCCGCTCCCCCTCTGTTATCAAGCAGGAGGTAGAGGGAAACAGTGTATAAAGCTGTAATATATGGGGGGGAGAGGGAAAATAACAGCTATAGACTCTATATTACTCAGCTATAGTAATTTCCCAGATCCTTCACATAGAGCTGGGAATGGAGCATAGACAGCATTTATTATAAAGACACAGTTAGCATAGCAAGCTTAAGTAGCAAGTTTCAATTTCAATTTATATTAATTTCATACAGCTCAGAGGAGAGTAAGCACAGAGTGCAGGTGGACAATCACAGCACAGGGAGCATGTCACATCTAGGGGGCATTTCCCAAAAGGGCTGAATGAAATATCAGGCAGCCAATCACAAAACACTTAATGCAGAAATAGTACTAGACATACACAGATTAGCTCATAACTGCTATACTAAGTGATTTAGATAATGCAAACCAAATGCAAAAGTGCATATTTTTATTGTCCCCATCATTACAGATATGATTTTTGTAGCAAGAAAACCCCTTTAACTGAATATGAATAGCAGAACCAATGTGCCAGTTTCTGTAGAACTACCCACAGCCTTACCAGGAAGTGATAGCCTAAAGCTGACTGTGAAGAGCAGGATCTATGCAACAGTCTGATAAGAAAAAAAACCTTTAAGTATGATAATGAGGTTGGAAGAAAATATAAAAGTGGTACTCTCTTCTGAACACTTTTGTTCCAGCAATGCTTCTCCCAGTCCTATCCTCTGTCTCAGTTTGATTAAAATGCCACCATGCCAACAAGTCTTTAATTGGCTTCTGCAATCAAACGACACTTCCTGACATCACTGAACAGATAATAAGGCTCCGAATGGTGATTTTGTTGACAAAACAGTGCACTGGACCCTGAGCAAGCACCTGACATAACAATAGGCCATACCTTTAATCACACCAGCACACATAACATCACTGCAGGTCATGCATCTAACAACCCCCAAGCACAACAAATCATGTCCAGTTTCATTTAGCAGTCCAAAGTCAAAACAACAGTGGTGTTAGGAAAGGTTCACACGGCTTATTTCAGAACATATTTACGTCGGATTTCCGATCGTAAATACGTTCCGAAATCAGTTGCAAATCAGTTGCACATAAGTGTCAGTAAGTGTGGCACATATTTGGCATTGATTTCCCGACGGATTCACAATCCCCAGTCATAGCTGGGGTGAATCCATCCGGAAATAAGTGACATGCTAATTGTTTTTCCAGACGGATTGCGGCCGCAGTCCGCGGCCGCAATCCGGAACGGAAATGCATGTCGTCTGAACGACGACACGTATTTCCCATTAAAATCAATGTAAAACGGCCTGTTACTTATTTGTAACTGATTTCGCAAGGGATTTGCCATCGTAAATACGGTTGTAAATCCGTTGCGAAATAATCCGTGTGAACGAGCCCTTACTATGGTCTAAAAAGATGTATTTATATAAAATAATACATATTATGCAAATAAATTAATACCAAGGTGGGTAGGAACTTAGGTTGGTTGTGCTGCCATCCTTAGTAGCAGCTTCCTAAATTGAAACAAAAAAAACAATACAATTCAACTCTCACAGCCTTATGCAGCCTGCAGCTTACAAGACTAATTGACGGGACAGGTTTCTGAGGATGAGCAAACAGCTAAATAAGCAGCACCAAGCCTGGGATCTAGGGCATATGCATTTGATTCCCAGGGCATAATTCTGAATACCAAGGGTTCCTTTGCTCCTGGGACTCCCGAGCAACTGCCTTGAGAAGACACAGCCCTGCACTGGCCTTCTTGCCCTGCTAATTTAACTATCCAGAAATTCAGTTTTTTATTCTTCAGGCCAGCCTAGGTAGGTTGGTGCCCTGAGCTGTACTTTTTATTTATGTCTCACTTAATGGTGTACCATAGATCCAAGAAACACATTCATGTACAGCGCATGTCACATAATTCTTAGGGAGTTCATTTAACACTGCCTGATACATAAATGGCAATGCTGAATTAATAAACTAGATATTGTGACTGAACATGCAGCTGCATTGCATTTTAAGGCACTCAGTGTGGGTCCAGAGGTGCAAGCTCTGGTTACCTAGACCACTATGCATATTATGTATTGGCATAGGTCATCTGCTTGTCCTGGTGTCCTCTAGTTCAAAATTGTATACCTTGAAAGATATGTTTACATGTAATGCAATATTTAAAATCCAAGCCATTACCGTATATACTCGAGTATAAGCCGACCCGAGTATAAGCCGAGGCACCTACTTTTGCCACAAAAACCGGGAAAGCTTATTGACTCGAGTATAAGCATAGGGTGGAAAATGCAGCAGCTACTGTTGAATTTAAAAAATAAAAAATAGATACCAATAAAATTATGTAGGCAGTTTAATGTCCCCCACAGGCAGATATAGGCTGGTATAGGCAGTTTAATTTCCCCCATAGTCCGTTATAGGCAGTTTAATGTCCCACATAGGCAGTTTACTGTCCCCTATAGGCAGGTTATAGGCATGTATAGGCAGTTTAATGTCCCCCATAGGCAGGTTATAGGCAGGTATAGGTCCCCCTAGACAGGTTATAGGTCCCCCTAGGCAGGCTATAGGTCGTTATAGGCAGTTATAGGTCCCCCTAGGTAGGTTAATGGCAGGTATAGGTACCCCTAGGCAGGCTATAGGCATGTATAAGTCCCCCTAGGTAGGTTAATGGCAGGTATAGGTCCCCCTAGGCAGGCTATAGGCAGGTATAAGTCCCCCTAGGTAGGTTACAGCCAGGTATAGGTAGGTTACAGCCAGGTATAGGTAGGTTATAGCCAGGTATAGGTCCCCCTAGGCAGATATAGGCAGGTATTGGCACGTTTTTAAAACAAAAAAACCCACTTACCTGGCTCTCCGCTGCTCCGTCTCCCTCGCCGCTCTGCCTCCTTGCTGTCCAGCCTCCCGCGTGCTCTTCTCGGCACAGGCGGGTGATGTCATCAGGCCACGCACCCAGCGTGATGACACACACTGCCTGTGCCGGATTCTCCGGACGGCGCGAGTCTTCGGCCGCCCGGAGTCCACTGCGGCGCAGGGAGCGCTCGCTCTCTGCGCCGCAGTGGTACCTCTTCACCTGTGTGCGCTCCGGAGGAGTCGCACACAGGGGAGGAGATCGCTGACAGCGAATGGGCCATCGCAGCACCCGAACGCTGTCAGGTACTCGGCAATCAGCTATATGCGCTCCCTGAGGAGTCGCATATAACTGAAGCGTCCCTGTCGGCGCACGGGCCATCACAGCGCCCGAGCGCCGACAGTGACTCGAGTATAAGCCGAGGGGGGATTTTTCAGCACATTTTTTGTGCTGAAAAACTCGGCTTATACTCGAGTATATACGGTACTTTATCAAGGTGAAAACGAAATCTCATTGCAATATTACACTACTGAAATGATAATAGTCATCATTTCCTAGAGTCACATAGATAGATAGATTATATTTTTAGGTGTTTTTATAAAACATTAAACTCTTGAACACAATATAAAAATATGTGTCTAATACATTGGCAGCTAGGGTGAAAGTAATTATACAAATACTGTATGCAAAACACAGTAGAAACAAATAAAGGTCAACAACTGTATTTACCTAGAGTAATTACTGTTATTTAATTGTCATTTAAAAAGTTTAAAAAGAACAGTCTGAAAAAAAATATTGCCATTTCAACTACCTCCACAACATTTCACACGTGTCACTGTTTACCAGAACATTTTTGAAAATTTAGCAGAAGAATATAGTGGAATCTTTTGGTCCCATTTCTGAAAGAATTTATATTTTATTTGAAGTTACTAGATTCCCAATCCACGTTATATTTACACATATTAAAGGGGTTTTGCCACAAAGTAAAATTGACGTGGGAAGTTTGAAAATTAAAAAATAAACATTTTAACCATTCATCATTATTAAAAATTCTGCACTGTTTTTGATTTAGCTGCTCCTTTAGTTATCCATTGTTTACAGCTCATTTCCAGGGGATACGACCAGGGCTGTGAACTCCTCAGTCCTGGTCGCACATGCTCAGACATCACCTCTCTTCTCAGGTAGTTACTGAGTATTCACACACCAGGTGCTGTCACTCTACTCCTGTCCTTTGGACTAGTTAGTAATAAGTCAAATAGTGCAAATAAATAAAAAAGAAACCTCAATCAGGTCTGTGCATTGATAAAGAGAAAAAAATCCACAGGTTAAGTATCTGCAGGGATTTGAACCAAGGACCCTTGTGCTATAAAGCAAAAACATTACCTCTGAGCTACAGAGTATCTGCTTGCGATTCATTATATAAACAGACCTTTCTTTGACTACAGAGAGGAAGGGTCTCGTGATGTCATCCTGCTGGGTCACATGATCTGCAATTCAAACAAATCACACACGCCCCCTGAAGAGCACACAGAGCTGAAGAGCTGGATACAGGAGGTATGAAATGAGATCGCGGCAAAACCCCTTTAATCCCGAATGAACCATTTATTATAACAACATCTGCTAAACAGTGAAAGGGGTTGTCTCACTACATTGATTCATCTTACCTCAGTTCTGTTTTCTTGGTTTCATTTTGAATTGAGGAGTGTGTTTACTGACTTCCACCAGGCTGCAGTAGAAGCCAGGTCTGTAGCTATAGCAACCAGTGCTGACAGCCTATCAGGAGAGATCAAGCAGGTCTGTAGCTATAGCGACCTGAGGAGCTAATGCAGCCCATTCAAGAGGAGATATCTAGGAATAGATAGGCAGGGCCGGGATGACAGGTAGGCAGAGGTAGGCGATCGCCTAGGGCGCCTACCTCTGCCTGTCACTAAGGGGCGCAGGCATGGGCTCCGAACCTCACCGGGCTCCAGGCCGCTGCCATGGGCCTGCAGCGCCGGCGGTCTCTTTAGCTGTATGTGCGTCCGCTGGAAGCACATACAGCTGCGGCCTTCTGCGGAGCAGAGAGCGAGTGCTTCCTGCTCCGCAGACAGTGTCAGACCGATCCGGTAAGCCACAGGTCTGACACAGCAGGGCCGTCGGGTCTTCATACCGCTGAGGACCCGCCGCCGCCCCATGCCGCGAAGCTGTGCAGCGTCGCGATGAAGTGATCTCATCGCGACGCTGCCTCTCCTCAGACACACAGCCCATCATAGGCTGTGTGCCAAAGGAGCTGCTGAAGGAGCGTCCCGCCGCTGGAGGCGTGATGACTCATGTCTCCAGTGTCAGACTGAAGAGGAGCGCGTGGCCGGAAAGCAGGTAAGGTGAGTATTAATGCTATTAATTTTACCTGCCTGAATGCCCCTATATACCTGCCTGAGTGCCCCTATGTACCTGCCTGAGTGCCCCTATATCTATATACCTGCCCAAGTGCCCCTATATACCTGCATGAGTGCCCCTATAGCTATATACCTGCCTGTGTGCTCCTATATACCTGTCTGAGTGCCCCTATAGCTATATTCCCGCCTGTGTGCTCCTATATACCTGCCTGAGTGCCCCTATAGCTATATACCTGCCAGAGTGCCCCTATATACCTGCCTGAGGGCCCCTATATCTATATACCTGCCTGAGTGCCCCTATATCTATATACCTGCCTTAGTGCCCGTATATCAATATACCTGATAGTCACATGTGGTGGTCGCGTTCGGCCAGGGTTTGGCAGGATTATTTGATCCTTAAGTAGTAATAGTTTTGGGTCTTGGCTTTGTAGGAGTGTTTTTAGGAACAATCATTCTTCTGGTAGATTTGCTCCATGTATAGGTGTGTTATTTGGTGATTGTTATTTATAAGGTATTACACTGTCATACAGAGGTGAGCGATTTTGAAAAAAGCACATTTGTCATCACTGATTTTCATTGTGCAGTGACTGCTGAGGAGATGGACAGGAGGTATGTGAATATGCAGAAAATTAGTGACAGGAACAGGCGTAGGAGCGAGAGAACCAGGCGCAGGGGTGAGAGGACCTGGCACAGGGGTGAGAGGAATTGTGTGGGAGGGTGCCATTTTTTGGGGAGCGAGGGGGGGCGCCATTAGCTGTGCGTTTCTAGGGCACCAAAATGCCTTGTCCCGGTCCTGTAGGTAGGGCACTGTTAATGGACATATATTGCAAAGTGTCTTGTTTTTGCAAGATCTTTAAAATAAAAAGCAATCCTTGTAGTGAGACAACCCCTTTAAGGAATGTTTTATTAAAGGGGTTGACTCACGATCAACATTTATCACCTATCCACTTTTTGAAATGCTTGTTCTGCTATATGTCATGTAAAACTCATACTCGTCCAGCTGACATTTTGGACAGGGTTTTTTTTTAGCTCACAGGATCACCGTCTTTCATAAGTAGTATTGGCACACCACCTTTCTGACACTCTGATTCTCTTTAACCTGACCTCAGCCAGCTTTATTGAGGCACAGGAAAATACACACAAAATACAACCAAAAACCTCAGGTCATCAGGCTACTGACTAAACATACACAGAGACCCTCTGGACCTACCGTCCAGTACCACAATACACCTCAGTACAGTCACCCTATTGTAATGGCTTCCCTCAAGCCTCTGGGGGCCAGAGCTCTCTCCTCAGCTCTGCTGTTCCCAACTTCCAGGTAGCAACCATGCCCCCCAAGACACCTGGAGTGACAGCCTTTTAGTAGACCCAGTAGGACCTGGAACGTGGGAACGGCCTCCCACCACACACTATGACCGTTATGGAAAGGAAACCCATACTTGGCCGCAAGGCAGCCATGCTAGCTACATGTGTTAGCAACCTATGGCTACTGACCTATGGTTACCGTTTTCAGTGGCACGTCTGCAGCAGGTATACCACTGTACTCCGCCTAGTGACAGAAACATGCGACTGCCTGAGGCCACCCTGCCACAGCCAGTATACATTTTACTGGAGTAGTAGAATATTGGAGACCATTACTCTAGTCTACCTAACACCTGAAATATATATGGTGTAATAAAGACCAAACATTGTCAAAAGTAGGTCACACTTGGTCTATGGCTATGCCATAGGTATTCTGAAGTATGTTTAAATACATTTTTGTTGATTTACAGACATACGGACATAGTGTAGGGCACATTTATGATGCGAACGAAGCGAAACACATAAGAATCTACTCGTACACTAATGCATATATTATCTATGACCCAGTAATAATAACCAGCACCTCAACTGCTCTTCGGCAATTATACCACACTATTGAATTCCTTTATGCATCATATAGTGTTCAAATACCACTTACAAGACCATATGTTCTTACTTATGAGACAGCAAAGAAGATGTTGACAGTAAATTATCTATGTTACAGATGGTTTATGTTAACAACAGCAGTAAAAAATTAATCTCTAGAAATAGTACTGTACAGATCAAGAGATAACAGCAAGAATACCCCAGCACTGGTCAAAAGATCAATTTAAAGTCGTATAAAGCTATAGAGTTGCTGCTATGAGAGAGATAACATTAAGCCACTGGAGAAATATGTGCCAAATGAGAAGAATACATCTTACTAAATTTGCCACATCTAATGCTGTCCATAAACCATTAAGTAAACTATATGTGACTATGGGGCTAGCATAGCTTTTCTATAATTTATGGCTGATATGTCACGCTTAAAGGTAACCTGTCACATAGGTTATGCCCCCCTTGCTGAGGGCAGCCCAAGCTAGTGTCAGACCTGCTGTTCCCAGCACTGTCCCCCTTATTCTGTAAGATGCAACAGTTTTAGAGCATTTACCACTTAAATCTTATTCATCAGCAGGTGTTAGCTCCACCCACCAAAGACTAGCTCCGCCCACTGACAGTTATTCACATGTTTCTACCTATTCAAAGTAATAGGTTTGTCAGTTGAGGTGGCTGGGGCTAGCCTCCGATTGGCCGGGTTTGAAAAAAACTGACACTCTGAAGGACTCTTCGAATGACTCTTCTGGCTGAAAACTGCAGATTTGAGCATTAAATACACGAAAACTACAGCATCTTACAGAATAAGGGACACAGCGCTGGGAACAGCATGTCTGACACTAGCTTGTGCTGCCCTCAGCAAGGGGGGCACAACCTATGTGACAGGTTGTCTTTAAGGAGGCCACACCTCTTAACACTAAGACCCACCCATTCTCTAACTAATTGACAAAAGTGGCACAAAAACAACAAAAGGTTATACACAAAAAATTGTGAATCTTTTCTTGTGCAAATTTCTTCCCCTGCTATCATTGTGTTTATATTTTTTACAAAGGTATAGCAATGAAAATCAGCTGACAATTCATGTCATTGCATAGCATCTGATTTCACCAGTGTGTGCATCACAAATCATAAACAATATTTGTTATAGCATATTTATATTCCAATGACTGACATTTATGGGTTCTCATCAATCATTAAATCACAGTTTAGGAACAAGCGTCCATTTTCAGAAAAAAGAGAGGTTGTGGAGCTGACTGTGTTTGTGTGAGCACATCAGAGACAGAAAATGGGATACTACGGGAACCCTGGTTAGTTTATATGCTGATGTCATCAGAATACCCCTTTCAATTTCACTACAAGAACAGCCTTTTAGATGTATGATTTTTATTTATTTTTGCTTCAAAATATTCTGCAGCGTTGACTAATGAACATACTAGTTTTTTCCCATTGGTCCATATCGGTATTCTCAGTTAAATTTATATTTCTTATTAGGATTCATTTTTTAAGAAGTCAACTGACCTATATTATCGATATTATTTTGGAATGTGAGAAAAAATTTAACATCCGGAAGAAAACTCTGTTGCGGGTAAACTTGTCGGTCTACACTTTAAGAGGACATGTATGAAAAGTTGATATATATAGTCAGCTCAACAAGAAAAATTTCTCAGTACCTTAGTTAGGGCATAGCACGGAGGATCCCAGACAACTTCAGCTTGGGAAGACAGAAGACGGTTTTACAACATGGTGTGCTCCAGCTCGCTGTTGAAATCATATTCTGATGGCTTCCAGCTTATTTGTTTAAAACATCAAACGTTTATTTGTTACTTCATAAAAATCCAAGTAATAGAAAGGTGAGGAGGTTGCAATACAGTGCCAGTACAGAGAATCGCACGACGCGTTTCGACTTTTAGATAGTCTAAGCACAATGACTAAGACTATCTAAAAGTCGAAACGCGTCGTGCGATTCTCTGTACTGGCACTGTATTGCAACCTCCTCACCTTTCTATTACTTGGATTTTTATGAAGTAACAAATAAACGTTTGATGTTTTAAACAAATAAGCTGGAAGCCATCAGAATCTGATTTCAACAGCGAGCTGGAGCACACCATGTTGTAAAACCATGTATGAAAAGTGGCACCACCTCAACAATTGCACTTTTGAGTAAGTTAGTGTAGCATTTGTCAGTATTTATGAAAGTGTCTCACAGCACTTTATGAATGTGTGCTGTTGTGAGACACATTTATGTGCCAAAAGTGGCACATAGAGTCTATGCCTCAAAGCTTATCTCAGCCTCACTACTATGAAATTGGTATGGATTGGTATAACATTTTGTTGTGACACATTAAAAAATGTGGCATGTCGCATGACTTGGAATGGATCAGTCTGAAACTTTGGTGTGACATTCTGTCGAACAAGTTTCTAATCGTATTGATCTTGGCAGACACACCCGCTAAGAATTGATGCATACAAAAGTTTCAGGTCTGGTGCAGCATATGACAGATTTTGGCGTAGGACAGTTCATACATCTGTCAAACAGAGCTACTAAGCATGCCAGAAAACTATCGCATTTCTGTTCATAGATGTCAGCTGTAGTCTCTATAAAGACCCATTCTTAAAGGAGTTTTCTCATTACAAAGATCATATCTGTATTGATGGGGATAGTAAAAATAAGCACTTTTGCAATTGGTTTGTATTACCTACTTTTGCAGCTATTAACTAATCTCTGTGTTCTACACCTAAAACTGCAGCCTGGGGTTGTGCCACACCCCCTTTGCTGTGATTGGCTGTTCTGCATTTAGTTGAACACCTTTTTTGGGCCATGCCCCCTGTGCTGTCATTGGCTATCCTGCTCTCTCTGTGCTCTATCCCCTCTAAACTGTGTGAAACTGCCTGTGTTTGCTCCTGGCTGTGTTCTTATTGTCTTCCTCTCACTCCCCTCTGAGATGTGTGAATCATGCTCCCTGAGCTCCCCTCTGCTCCTCTCACAGTGATAGCTCTATATAAAGGATCTGGGCAATTACTTTTTAGCTGTCACATATAACACATCCATATAACACACCCTTATACACTCTGTCCCCCCCGACCCATATAATATACCTTTATACACTCTGCTTGCAGTTTGAATTTCTCACATTTGTTTCATCATTTCAGGCTGTTTTTATAACTTTTTGCACCAATGCAGGTGTTTTGGTTACAAGAAGCCTGGGAGGGAGGTGAAAGCTCTGTAAGCATGAGAACTGACCATTGCAGGAGGTCTGGCAAGAGTCGTGACTTCCACACCTTACTCGCTTACAAAGATGATAATGATGTAGTGTTGAGCGATTTTTATCGACAATGTGAAATCCGGCAAGGTTTTTTATTGGTGAATCGAGATAATTTCCAGATCATGCGATAATTAGGTTAAAATCTGTGCATCATCTAATTAAGATCGCGCCTTTTCGGCGATTCCTGTAAATTTTGGCGGCCAGCAAATGGAATTACAGAATAGAGCAGGGTGAGTGTTGTGTGATGACGTCTTGACTGGGATGTGTTTGGTTGCGATGGCTGGAAAATTCCATGACTCGTTTTACATAGAAACGCGTTTCCTGTTTCAGCCTCAGTTGTCTCTCAGCGTCTCATAGGGATAGGACTGCGCTCTGCTGTGGCCAAAAACAGTCAGCGCAATTAGCATTTCTGCACAGTGAAAAACTTACTTACTATTAGCTGTGATCCTTCACAATGTTGTTCTAGATTAGAGATTTGAACATTTTATGTAGTTAGATAGAGAATTATAAAGCAGATCTAACCGCTGTAAATTCATCGCGCGGTGGGGAGCGGGGGGGGGGGGGGGCCCGCGGGCGAAAAAACAGACACCTCTATCTATATAGGTACAACTGGATAAAGAGTCACCAAGACTTAGTGTATGGACATTTGTAGTGGAATATTCTTGATATTAATCAAGGTTTGCTATGAAATACTTTCTGGATATTGGGCAAGCCTGAACTTATTATTGGATAAACATAATTTCTAGTAACTGCAGGTCTTCTTTGTTAGCTGCAAAAACTTCCACTTTATTATCAGTATACATTTCAGATAGGTGTTCAATTTTACCCATTACACCCCTGTGATTGTTGATAAAATATCCACCTTGCCACTTAATATACAACCAGTATATCTTTGTAGTCAGGCACAGGTTGTTTTGTTGCCAAAATACAGTGTATCGTACGAAAAACAATCTCAGTTACGTGCTTTTTTGAATTTTGCGACCAGCACTGTTCATACTGACGCAGCATCTACGTAAATCTTAATCAGCACATTTCGATATTTCACCAACAGTGTGAATTGAAAGTGAAAAAATACCTCGTTTATTATATCAAAACATAACGTGTTACGTGTTTTTTCGACCTTTTGCGGCACCCAGCACTGTTCATTGGACGCAGCATCTTCGTAAATCTTTAAAACCAGCATTCTATATTCACCACAGGTGAATTGGAAAGGTGCTAAAAATACCGTTTATTATATCAAAACATAACAGCTACTGTGTTTTTTTGACTTTTGGCACCCAGCACTGTCAATGACAGGCATATACTACGTAAATCTTAAACAGCAATTCTTTATTCACCACAGGTGAATTGAAAGGGTGCAAAAAATACCGTTTATTATATCCAAAACATAACAGTTACGTGTTTTGACTTTTGCGCACCCAGGCACTGTTCATTTGGACGCTTAGCCATCTACGTAATTCTTAAAACAGCAATTCTATATTCACCACAGGTGAATTGAAAGGGGCACAATATACCGTTTTTTATATCAAAACATAACAGTTACGTAATTTTTGACTTTTTGCGAACCCAGCCACTGTTCATTGACGCGGAGCTCATCGGAAATCTTAAAACAGGCAATTTTTATATTCACCACATGGTGAATTGAAAGGTGCAAAAATACGTTTTTTATATCAAAACATAAACAGTTACGTCGGTTTTTGACTTTTGCGCACACAGCACTGTTCATTGACGCTAGCATCTACGTAAATCTTAAAACTGCCATTTCTATAATTCACACAGGAGGAATGAAAGGTGCAAAAAATACCGTCTTATTATATCAAAACATAACAGTTACGTGTTTTTTGACTTTGCGCACCTGGCACTGTCATTGAACGCGAGCATTACGTAAAATCCTTTTAAAACAGCAATACTATATTCACCACAGGTGAATTGAAAGGGGCATAAAAAATTTACGTTTATTATATCAAACTAATCGTAGTGTTTTTGACTTTTGCGCACCCGCAATGTTCCTTGAGCGCTAGCATCTAGTAAATCTTTAAAACAGCAATTAATATCACCACAGGTGAATTGGAAAGGGGCAAAAAAAATACCGTTTATTATATCAAACATAACAGTTAAGTGTTTTTTGGACTTTTGACCGCACCCAGCAATGTTTCATGTTGCTGGCATCTACGTAAAATCTTAAAAACAGCAATTCTTATATTCACCAAAGGTGAATTGAATGGTGCTAAAATATTACCGTTTTGTTTTTCAAAAACATAACAGTTACGTGTTTTTTTACTTTTGCCGCAACCAGCCACTGTTCATTGACGCCAGCATCTACGTAATATCTTAAAACAAGCAATTCTATTATTCACAACAGATGATTGGAAAGGTGCAAAAAAATACGTTTATTAATCAAAACATAACATTTCGGTGGTTTATTGACTTTTGCGCACCCAGCAGCTTTCATTGACGCAGGCAGCATCTACGTAAATCTTAAAACAGGCAATTTATATTCACACAGTGAATTGAAAGGTGCAAAAAATACGTTTATTATATCAAAAATAACAGTTAGTGTTTTTGACTTTTGCGCACCCAGCTCTGTTCATTTGATGCAGTATCTATGTAAATCTTAAAAACAGCCATTCTATATTTCCCCGCCCCGCCCCCCCCCCCCCCCCCCCCCCCCCCCCCCCGCCCCCCCCCCCCCCCCCCCCCCCCCCCCCAACCTCCCCCCCCCCCCCACCCCCCCCCCCCCCCCCCCCCCCCCCCCCCCCCCACCCCCCCCCCCCCCCCCCCCCCTGCCCCGCCCCCCGCCCCTCCGCCCCCCCCACCCCCCCCCCCCCCCCCCCCCCCCCCCCCCCCCCCCATTTCCCCCCCCCCCCCCCATTCCAAACCCCCCCCCCCCAATTTCCGCCCCCCACCCCCCTTAAACCCCCCCCCCCCCCCCCCCCCCCCCCCCCCCCCCCCCCGCCACAGGTGACTTGAAAGGTGCAAAAAATTACCGTTTTTATATCAACAAACATTAACAGTTACGTGTTTTTTGACATTTTTGCGCACCCCAGCACGTTTCCATTGTCGCAGCATCTACGTAAATCTTAAAAACAGCATTTCTATATTCACCGCAGGTGAATTGAAAGGTGCAAAAAATCGTATTATTATATCCCAAACATAACAGTTACGTGTTTTTTGACTTTTGCGCTCACCCAGACTGTTCATTGTGTACGCATCTACGTAAATCTTAAATCAGCAATTACTCATATTCACCACAGGTGAATGAATGGTGCAAAAAATACCGTTTATTATATCAAAACATAACAGTTACGTGTTTTTGACTTTTGCGCTTCCAGCCACTGTTATTGACGCAGCATATATGTAATTCTTAAAAACAGCAATTCTATATTCACAAGGTGAATTGAAAGGTGCAAAAAATACCGTTTATTATATCAAAAACATAACAGTACGCTGTTTTTTTACTTTTGCGCAACGAGCATGTTATTGACGCAGCATCTACGTAAATCTTAAAACAGCAATTCTATATTCGACACAGGTGAATTGAAAGGTGCAAAAAATTAACCCGTTTAGTATATCAAAAACATTGACGTTACGTGTTGTTGTCTTTGCGCACCCAGATACTGTTCATTGACGTAGCATATACGTAAATCTTAAAACAGAAATTCTTTTTTCACCACTGGTGCTTTGAAAAGGCTGCAAAAATACGTTTATTATTCAAAAACATAGCAGTTACGTGTTTTTTGACTTGCGCACCAGCATCTCTGTTCATAGATGCAGAATCAACGTAAATCTTTAACAGCAATTCTATATTCACACAGGGTGAATTGAATGGTGCAAAAATAAGTTTCATTATATCAAAACTAAACAGTTACTGTGTTTTTTTGTCTTTTGCGCACCCTGCACTGTCATTGAAGCAGCATCTACGTAAATCTTAAAACAGCAATACTATATTCACCACAGGTGAATTGAAAGGTGCAAAAAATACCGTTTTATTATACCAAAAATAAACAGATACGTGTTTTTTGGACTTTTGACCCCAGTCCAGATTTGTTGATAGACACCTTGCAGTTAATTTGAGTCCAGCAATTTTGTTTTGATTAGAGGGATTTGAGATTAGCTGTGATTTGCCGTCTTTTAATAAGAGGACTTTCCAAAACTATTTCCTACACTTCTCAATTTTTTATATTTCTGAAACATGGAGCGAAATGCCAGGTGGGTATGCGAGCAAATGAGGGGGGGGTAGCACATCGTAGGTAGAGGTACGATGAGAAAGTGCTCCTTCCAGTGCCTGGCGACATCACGCATGACAGCGGATCGTCAGTTGCAGGACGTCAGGCTGTTCATCGCTGGGGTCAGGGCCCTGTGAATCCTAAGTAACGAACATCGTCGCAATTCTGTCCTTCAGTGGTTATTGCAACCTGCATCTAGCAGTCTTTACCTCTGTCCTCCCCAGTCCACGGCCACAAATGTCGTCATCTGCTATCATCCGCATCCGTTCCAACATGAAGCAGCCCAAAATGTCAACTCGTGTACCCACACTGTGGATAATCATTCGTCTGAAGTCCTCTTTGATGACAATAATGCGGTTGGGGTCAGAAGGCATGTAAAAAGATCAAGAGGTTGATTTAGTCTGCTATGACGACCCAGTTACTGATGGCCATCGAGGAGGTGAAGGAAGCCTGTCATCGGCAAAAATCCAGGCGGTTGGCAAGCCTGCCAGTGCCCCTTGCTTGTAGACCCAACAGCTTCCGGATGTCAGAAAGTCAGGACGACCAAGTCTGTGTGATGATGATGTGATGATGACGACATTGCGGATCCATCCTGGTCTTTTCCGCAGAATTTGCTTGCGAGCGCTTCATCAGTGGACGAGGACGGAAAGACGATGCGGTAGTGTCAATACGTGTTCCGCCACAAAAAGGAGAGGGCAGGTCGCAGAAGTCCCGCTGATATGATTCCGCCAGCCAACGGTTCAGCGGCAAAACCCCCGCTCCCGCTTTATATCGCCAGTCAAAAGGTCCAGCGTCCTCTCAAGCCTGGGCCTTCAGTTGGCAAGGCCTCCTGATTCACCCAAGCGATGTCATATGCCGCCTTTGCCGTAAAAAGCATAAGTAGAGGCAAAGAACCTTAAGTGGTTAACACACCAAACATGTCTAGTCAATGCAAGCCGAATGCATGAGTTGAATGGATGCGGAACACTTGGCCAACTAAAGGCCAAAGGACGGACGCTGGGCTTCCAACCATGTCACACCCTCTGTCTCCGACTCCTCCTCCTCCGCCACACAAATCGAGTTCCTCAGTGCCCAATGTCTCTCAGAGTCATGATCAGGGATCGCCTCGCTTTCAGCCTCACCGTCGTCCGAGTTTAAACCCACCAGCACACCAGGACCATCCTACCCTTCTCCTTCGCCAGTTTGACGACATGCACGCCGTACAGCGGCCAGTCTAGCAGCCACAGCCTTCTGTCTTCAGGTTTGGAGCAGAAGAAGAAACACTTTAACCCAAAAAACCATCCCAAAGCCAAAAGCCTGAAATGTCGACATTGCCCAGGGCTTTGGCCTTGGAAATGTTGTACCTTTCGTATGGTGGACACAGAAAGATGGGTTCCGCCACGTCATGGCCTCGCTTGAAAACCAAAAATACCAGATGACGGAGCAGGCATTTCTTTGCCTGAAAAACGCCGTCCCTGCCCTGGGCCACGCCACGTGTCAATCTAAAATTTTTTCAAGGCTGTTTGTCTGCATTCTGTTGTCGGATCAATTCCTATCTCACACCGACCCACATGGGATAGTCAAGCACGCCAAGGCCGCTATATCTCTGTGACAAGCTCACTGGGTGAGCTGGGTGGATGTTATGGGCACGGTGACTGGTGGCTCTAGGCTCGGCGCACGCTCTTCAAAACGCAGGGATGGTGCAGGATCTTTCCCCAAGGTCCTCTGGTGGCATCACGTGCCCAGATGAACCAGGCCGTGTTGACAATTAATCTGCCTTGCAGACGTCCACACCACTGGTAAGGAGCAGTGGACGGCTCCTAAGTAAACGTGACCCGCGCGCTGGCTGGGTGACAAGAACGTGTGCCAGGCAAGGGGTGTTGTGCGATAACGGGCGAAATCTTCTGGCCGCCCTTAGATCGGTAGGCTGGAAGCACAATCCCTCTCTGGCACATGTCATGAACCTTGTAGGTCCAGAAATTTCCTAAAGAGTACAGGGTCTGGACTGCCTGCTGAAGAAGGCTCTGACGGTCATGAGTTCGCACTTCCGCCGTTCGCACACCTGCTTGTCCGCCTGGCTGCATTGACAGACAGTCAGATCGGACTACTCGTCAACACGTATATAGTTGACGTGGGCAAACACGCTGGAATTCACCCTCCAACATGCTCCAGCGATTGTGGCGAGGCAGCGCAATGCCATTAGCAGTACGAAGTGACACATGGCCTGAACAAGCAGCGGTAACGGACCTCGGGAGTGTTGAACCAGCGAGAGTGGAGGCGGAGGCAGGTGCAAGAGCTCCTGCACCATCCTTGCCAGGTTTTGAAGAAGCACCAAAAAATGTTCAGTGCGGACAATGCTCTTGTCCGTCAGCATGAGCATTGTGGTGTAATCTTAGTTTGGAACGATAGTTGGTCACTTGAACAAAGGTCCCGCCAGCGACGGAGGTAGAGACGGGACACAGATGCGGGACACGGAGCCTTTTCTCCTCTGTCAAATCACAAGGCCGACAGTTTCACAAATTCATTGGTCTTCATTAGGCAGTGGTTCGGAGGTCCAGAGCTAGTCAAGGTGGCGCATTCAGCTCTCAGGGTGCATTCAATCCCAGGGCAAAGTCAGGGCATGTGTTGATGCTGTGCGGAAGGCCAGCGGAGGAGGGAGGAGGAGTGAGGTATTCCTAGACACCGATGTTACCGACCGTCCCTGCATTGGAAAGAGAAGGGTGGTTGGCAGCGGAATTGAGGCGGAGGAGGGATGTTGAGGAAGATCAGTTTGCAGTGCCCTCGCACCCAGAGCGCTTGGGAAATCAAGGGCTCTCCATCTTCACATGTTTGAAGTGCTTGGATGCTCCATTTCTCAAACATGATCCTCGCCATTAAGGCCATCAAATGAATACAACAGTTACTGGGTGGCCACCCCTCCTGGATCCCTGGTACAAAAAAAAAATCAGCACTTTCCTTCCACCCACCCAAAATAGAGAGTAAAATGCAGGAAATGAGCCTTGCTGATTGATCAACTGTAGGACTTGTTGCCGTTCTGCCTTCACGTTTCCCCCAAATGTCACGGTGGAACTGGAACAAACCATCAAGCTCGTTGACAGCAGTAGAGTGAAAAGTAGGCGTTGAGCCGCAGCAGCAGGCAAGGTGGCAGAAGCCTAATGGGTGGACCTTGGCATCTATTTGTTTACCACCTCACCAACGCATGACAATGCACGGGCACACATTTCAACACACAAAGATCAGCTTAAGATCATGGTTCACGACTATCTGCGTATCAACACCGATGTTTTTGCATGTGTTCCGGGACCCATTTAGACTTATGGGTTTCCACAAATGGACGAATGGCGAAAGCTGGCTCGTCACGCATAGAGGTGTTGTCCTGCCCCAGCAGCAGCGTCATATCTGAGTGGAGGAGTCATTAAAGACAAACCGCATCCGGGCTTCCACGTTTAATGTGGATCGTTTGATTTTCATCAGATGACTCAGTCATGGTATCTCTGATGATGTTGTGGCCCCAATTGCCCGGAGGTCACCGATTTAGTTGCCAGTCGACTTAATTCATTTTAAACAGAATTGGTCCTCTTGAAAAAATTTTTTTTAATTGATTATTTATTAATGCAATTTTTATTCTCTTTTCCCAACAGTTCATTTTGCTGGTTTTGCTGTGAGGAGACTGTAAAAGACAGCAAGGTTCATGACAACACCGTATTCCATTTCCTCACTTTATCTAAGAAGTTTCGAATTCGTCATGATGGTTTTGAGGTCATGTTTGTTGAGATACAGCAATAATCATGGTCCTTTGGAACTAGAATGTGACTTTTAAGTGGCATTTCTCCCTCCAAGTTTTTAATAGTGGTGAGACAGTCTATTATAAATTTTTTGGGGTCATGTTGCTGTGAGATACAAGCTATAATTATGGTCCTTTGGGAACAGAAAGGTGGCGTTATAAAGTGGCATTTCTCCCTCACAATTTTTAATAGTGGCTGAGAAGTCTTATTTATAATTTTATTGGGGTCATGTAGCTGTCGAGTTACAGCAATAATCATGGTCCTTTGTAACTGAAATGTGGCTTCTAAGTGGCATTTTCTCCCTCACAATTTTTAACAGTGGCTGTGAAGGTCATTTTTATAATTTTTTGGGTCATTGCTGCTTTGAAATGCAGCATTATAAGGTCTATTATAAAAAAATGTATGTTTCTAAAGACATTTGCTATTCTTCCAATTGACCAAAGTGGTCAAGGGTCATGCTTTTTGAATTTTTGGGGGCATTCTTTCTGTGACATGCTGCTTATACAGTATTCCTATTCTAAAAAAATGTTGTTCTAACAGGACCATTTGTTCTTCACAATTGTCAAGAGTGGCTCAAGTGTATGGTGCTGATTAGAAAAAAGGACAATTTGGTAGGACACTGTTAATGGACACTAATTGCAAAATGACTTTGTTTTTGCAAGATCTTTAACATAGCTATCAATCCCTGTATTGAGCCACCCATTTAATACCAATGAAAAAAAGAGAAACATAGACATGGTGGGATTCTATCCTATTTTATAAAATGTGTTTTCTAGGAATTAAAGTACCTAAAAACTTGCATGTACAAAATAGCTGTTAAAAAAATTCTTCTTGAATTGTACAAGGGAGGTAAGGAAACTTGACGATGTAGGTTATTCAGAGGACATGGGAAGTTATGGAGCACAGTAGAGAACAAAGTACAGAGACCATTCACCAGCACGTGAGTAAAATGAGAAAAAGAATGCCAAGATTAAAGGGCACCTGGTGTAAACAGGAGCGTAACACCAGTATTCCAAAGTGAAGCTGAATTGGTTTCCACAACCTCATACGGGAGGGGCAAGCGCTAACCAGGTTTGGGATGTGTACAGAGGAAGGTTGGAGTTCTCACAATTCAGCTTCGCACACTCTGCTTCAGCACGACAGTTTTTCGTTTGCTGAGTCATCAGGCTTTCTTAACTGCGTGTTATAGATGACGGGGGACGCCAGCCTGGGCTTTCAACCGCAACCCACTGTTAACTCCGGCCTGGGTCGTGCTGTGGCCCCAGGACAGGTATAGTCCAAGTCCAGTGAAACTTAAATGGTGGTTGAAAGACTCCTTTTTCCGGGCACTTTTTAATGATGGCGGTATGCAGGTTTGGGGTGGCTACATGGCTGTGGCCCAGGACAGGTATAGTCAATGGTCAGTGAAACTAAAATGGGTGGTTGAAAGACTCCTTTTTCCGTACACTTTTTAAATGTGGGGGTCATGCAGGTTTGGGGCTCTTGTGTGGACAGGACAGGTTTAGTCAATGTCCAGTGAAACTAAATGGTGGTTTTGAAGACTCCTTTTTTCGGAACTTTTTAATGTGGGGGGTCGATGCAGCAGGTTTTGGCGATCATGCTGTGGACCAGGACAGGTTTAGTCAATTGTCCAGTTCAACTAAATATGGTGGTTGAAAGACTCCTTTTTCAGCCACTTTTTAAGTGTGGGGGTCATGCAGGTTTGGGGCTCATGCTGTGGCCCAGGAAAGCTTATAGTCAATGTCCAGTGAAGATAACACTGGTGGTTGAAAGACTCCTTTTTCGGCACTTTTTAAATGTGGGGGTCATGAGGTTTTGGGGCTCATGCATGTGGCCCAGGGACAGGTTAGTCAATGTCCAGTGAAACCTAAATGGTGGTTTGAATTACCCCTTTTTCGGCACCTTTTTAATTTGGGGGGTCATGCAGGTTTGGGGGCTAATGCTGTGGGCCAGGACAGGTATAGTCAATGTCAGGTCGAAACTAAAATGGTGGTTGAAAGGACTCCTTTTTCCGGCACTTTTTAATGTGGCGGGTCATTTGCAGGTTTGGGGATCATGCTGTGGCCCAGGAAAGGTATAGTCAATGTCCAGTGAAACTAAAATGGTGGGTTGAAAGAATCCTGTTTCCGGCACTTTTTAAGTGTGGGGGTCATGCAGGTTTGGGGCTCATGCTGTGGCCCAGGACAGGTCTGTCAATGTACCGTGAACTAAATGGTGAGTTGAAAGAACTCCTTTTTCCGGCACTTTTTAAATGTGGGGGATTCATGCCAGGTTTGGAGGCTCATGCTGTCGGCCCAGGAAAGTATAGTCAATTGTCCTGTTCAACTAAAATGGTGGTTGAATGACTCCATTTTTTCGGCACTTTTTAAATTGTGGGGGTTCCATTGCTAGGTTTGGGGCTTATGCTGCGTTCCAAGGACAGGGAATATTCAATGTCCAGTTCAAGTAACATGATGAGTTCAATTCATTATGCTTCTGGCACTTTTTAATTTGTGGGTGATGCAGGTTTAAGGGTTACAGGCTTTTGGTACAAGACCAGGGATAGTAAATGGTCTGTGACTTTGTTTCTGTGAATTGTATAACCTAAGTGTGTTGCCTAAGATGTAGCACGTATTCATTTGACTGTTGTGGATGTTAATTTCAGCTTCTCCAGCCTTGTTTGGGTGAATAATGAGGTGTTGGTGCTCTCCCTAGATTTTAAATGGTCATCGGGCAAAATCGATGCTCACTATGAAAAACCTTACATAGGGGCCCCGACTATCGACTATCGATCAATCTCGATAGCCAACGCAATCGCTCAACACTGATGATGATGACTCAGGAGAGAGTAGGGAGGGAGTGTGATGGTGTCACCAGTCTTCAGTTAGGGAAAACACGCCTACTGGGAGGAGAGACCTGCCCCCGGATTTGAAACTATAAGACAGATAGAGAGCTCAAGATGCCTGTGAAAGCCTGTACTGAAAAAAAAACCTTCAGGCTCAGTCTACAAGGCAAGTGTCCAAATGCCTTCCAAAATCTGACTGCATTTTGACACTTGTAGAACTGCGGTTTTTGCCACAGATTTGTGCAAAAACCGAATTCAATTTTTCGGTTTGCTGTCGGCTAATACATGAATGTACAGGACTCCGACGGCAATCTGACAGAATCCCGTGGAAATGCAAAATGTTGCTTTTTCCCGACGTTTTTTTTTATTTTGATCAGTTTAAAAAATTTACTGAAATCACTAAAAATCCAATAGTATTTCTGATCCGTGTAGACATAGTCTTAAGCTATAGATTCCACTATGGATACTCATGTCTCATGAAATTTGTCTGTATAACCAATTTGTCTTTTAGTTTGGCTCTGGAAAAATGATCTCTATCGATTTATGGATTTAAAAAAAAAGATCACAACAAGTCTTATAAAATGGCCTAATGTAGACAGTTACAAGAACAAAACATTGCTAGGTGGTTGGACAGAATAACTGATAAAAAAATACATATATAGATAAAACTTTCTGAATGAACTAAACACTCATTTCCAAATAATTTGGATGCTAAGGAATTTAAGGAAAATGGACTAAAGACAAAAATATTGCAAAAACCATGCACAGGGGTTGGAAAAAAATTCCCATAAATTATGCTACTTTTTAGGGGCTTCATTCATTTTATTGCATGTTTTAAAAGTCTAGGCCTAAGACTTTTTTTGTTCCCCATAGAACCAATCGGCTCCCATTATTTCATATATGCTTGAAAAAATGAAGAGGAACAAAAAAAAGTCTTCCCCTAACACTTTTATATATGGGGCCCCCTAGTTTTTTTTTTTTTCTGTTCTTACCAAAGATAACCCTCAAATAAATGCATGTACAGGAGTCCCGGGTTACGAATTTGGATAGTTACCCTAGGTTTTTTTTCAAGTTGAAAATTTTTATGTAAGTCGGAACAGGTTATTTATTAAAAGTAACTCCGCACAAAAAGTTTGTTTTTAGTTTTTAATAGTGCGGGAAAGGGTTTTTACATTTGTTTTGTTTCGGCCTTTCTTTTACCTCATTTTTGTATCTCATTGGTTATTATGGGGGGTGACCAGTGTGTATGTAGTATGCGAGCCCCGCACTAAGTCTCCCCTTTGCAACTAGGGGGCAGAGTAAAAGGGGAAATTGTAAGTTGGGGACTGCCTGTATTTTATTTAGCAATATATGCATTTTTATGCTTAATTGTGACTTTAAAAAAAAAAAAAAGTGCTTTGGTGAGTAACTTATTTTCGTGGCATTTTTTGTGAATATTTTTTCCACAGCATATCATGTGATTCAATGATCATGGGGTTCATAGATTTTTGTGCTTTATATTAATCCAGGATACTTTGTTGACTGTTTTTATATTCCAGTCACACATGCTAGAACTAATACTTTAATTGATTTCTACTATTTTATGAAATACATTTCAGGAACGTAATAATAAATGACAAGAACATAATCCAGAAAGTTTTTACACTTTTATTTTCTTAATATTTCTCTACTATGTACTGCACTATCTTGTATTATACATTAAAGATTTTTTTTTCACTAGCATTTAGGCTTGACAATAAGACCACTTTATTACCTGGTGAACAACTTTGCAAATAATTCATAGGGTTGAGAGGTGAGGTTTAGAAATAGAGTTGTCATACATCCATTATGGTGTCATTGCCATGACTGACATGTTCCTTACTGGTAGGTTTGATAAATTATAGCTGTGTCTCTATTACTTAGATAAATGCCATCCTTTACAGCTTGGACACTGCAGTGTCAGTCAAGAAAAGAGTGTAGGTGGACAGTAGAAATATGATAACTTATTTCAATGCATATGGAGTTTCTGCTGAGATGCAGACTTGAAATCAAAATAGCGAAACAGATATGTTATGTTTATTGATCAAAACTTAGTAAATTGTGTTAAAATATTTTGACATAATGTACAATAAGTGACTAATTATAGAAGAAAATACTAAATTTATCATGCACACTTCAAGAAAGATGGCTTTCTCATCTAACCATTATGCCCCATTCACAACACATGCTTGGCCCCTGTCAGAGGCATCTGTCAAGATATCATGAAAAGGATTCTATAGGGCTTCAGGTATCTATAGGGCAAACAAAATCTGAATTGTACCACATTTTCTCTCTTTCCTGATATGACTATATGTGTTGAACACAAAATGAAATTCAATTCAGACTATGTTTTCCCTTTAGATTTGTGTATTCCATTGGAGGTCAAAGATGTGAATAGGCTTTAGATAATTACTTGTAAACCTAATGGGTAGGGTTCTTTTTTATATATCCTTAGCCCTGTACACAGCTTTAAATAGAAATTCTCAACTTATAAACTGATCACTAGGATATGTCGTTACCTTAAAGTGGTTTCGCCATTAAGTAAAATTGATGTGGGAAGCTTGAAAATTAAATAATATATTTTCACCATTCATCATTATAAAAACTTGTTTTTTTTTTTTTTTGTTTAAGCTGCTACCTTTGTAATCCATGGTGTACAGCTTGGCTCTAGAAGATATGACCAGTGATGAGAGATCCTCAGTCCTGGCTGCACATGCTCAGACATCTCCTCTCTTCTCAGGCAGCTACTGTCAGTCTTTTCCCTGCTTTGTAATCTCACACACTCACTGTGTGCTGTCATTCTACCTGTACTCCTTAGTGATTAGTCTAACAGTCTAAATTAATAAAAAAACAAAAAGAAACCTCAATCAGGTACAGTATGTGCACTGAGACAAAAAATGCATATGTTTTGTTCCTGCGAGGATCTAATCCTAGAATCCCTACATTGAAAGGCAGAAGTGCTAACCACTTACTTGCATTGTAGTTACTCACAGCTCCTTATATAAACTGACTTTTGATTTGACTAGAGTGAGCACACTGTGGAGAAAGGCATGATGATGTCAAACCTGCTGGGTCACATGATATACAGTCTAAACAAATCAAACATGCCCCATTTTGAGCACACTGAAAGCTGAAGCAGGACAAACCAGGCATGAAATGCCTTTGTGGTAAAACCTCTTTAAGATTTTTAGGAGTCTGACCTTTGGGAACCCCACAAAACTGAGAATGAAGGGGCAGCAGTGCAAATTCAGTGCTGCAGTTACTTTACAGTTTTTCCCTGTTCGACAGTGCTCCTGATCATCTACCTGTGCATGAAACATGCCCCCATTTACTCAAATTAATCTATGATGCAATTCCTCTTAACATCAGTTCAATGAATTTCTGCTATGCATTAACATACTGTAAAGGGGCTGAATCAGCAGTGCCTGGACATAATTTTTAGGCTCTTTATTTTTTTTCTCTGCTGAACTTTTTTAAAAATGTTTTCATCTATATAGGTATACAAGGGCGCTTTTGTTTGCGAGATAAGATGTCATTTTTAATGGTGCTATCGATAGTAACATATCCTATACAGGAAAGCCAAAAAAACTAAGTGGGGGTTTGTTTCTATGGCGTTTACTATTTGATATAAATTGTGTGTAATCTCTATTCTGCAGGTTGGCATGATCCCGGTGATACTAAATATTTAGGGGTTTCAATATCTTTTAGTACTAGAAAAAAAACTTTGTAAAGTAGCGTTATTATCTGCGACCAATAACTTTATTGTTTTTTACACCTATTGACCGAGGGATAATTCTTTTTGTGGCATAAAAATCTGTTTTTATTGGTACCATTTTGGGATACATGCAAATTTCTGATCACTTCTTATTCTAATTTTTTTGGGGATGGGAAATGACCAAAAAACATAATTTTGGTGTCTGGATTTTTTTTTTTCTGGTGTTCAGCGTATGGCATAAATGATGTTACATTTTAATAGATCAGACTTGTATGGACATGATACCGGTTATGTGTAAGTTTTTTTTTATTTTTTTTATTTGTACAATGGCAAAATGGGCGTTTTGAACTTTTAATTATTTTTTTCATTTTATTTTTAAAACCTTTTTTTTATTATTGCATTTTTACTTGTAGTTCTCCTATGGTAATTGACCACTAAGGGCTTGATTGCTTGTACAACCTTCAGCATTATATAGACAATATAGAAGGGTGTTTATAAGTTGGTACTTCTATTACTTCCTGTTTAAGGCAGGAAGTAATAGAAGCTTTAACAATGCGGCTATGGAAGCCTTCACTAGACTTCCAGTTGCCATGGCAACTGTTCAGAATCCCAGAATCTTGTTGGGGAGAGGGTGATAAGCAGGAGGAATGATGTGCAGAACCATTCCTTATTCCTCTAGATGCCCGGCATCTAAAGGTTTAAACAGCAAGGATCCTAGCCAGATCTGATACCTGCTGGGTGTAAACTGTAATTAACAGCCAGCACCCGCCTCGTATGGAGCAGGTTCAGAGAGTGAGCCCGCTTCATACCTCTTTACCTCATACGTTGAAAGGGGTTAAAACTTAACATTATTAATGTTGAAAAGCATAATAAAGTTTAGTCTAGGCTAAAATAAAACTTGTAGGGGACATTCCCATCTCATTACTTAAGTTTAAACATGTAGGCACAGGTAAATTCTCATTAATAACAATGATATTTCTGTTGTGATGTTGCCTTATTTAAAAGATATAGCAGTTTTAATCTCCTGTTTGTTTACAAATTCCTAGGTTACCGACCATCTCTAACAGTGGCTGGGCTGGTGAAATAACTCTCTACTGTGTTGTTTCAGCTGGACTGGATCTTACTAAAGAAACTCTAACCCTTTGGATTTATAGTAAGAACAAGAAAGAGAGGAGGATCTTTGTGCTGTGCTGTCAGGGCTACAGAGTGACATTGTATCTTTGTATGTAAATACACAGATAAGTGTGACTGTAGAAGAATTACCCTGTTAATCTTGATAGCTTCTTTTTATGAAAAATACAGCTCTGCTAGCTAATAATTATAGCCAAATATCCTGCTGGAGCTTCATATTTTTTCTCGAAACCCTTTCAAGCCCAATGTCTCCTAAAACAGGCATGGCTAGAAATAGGAGCTAATAGACCTGATATATTAGTCACTGCTGTAAAACTACTCACAGCCTGAGCAGGAAGTGGGGGCCTGAAGCTGGCTGTGAAGAGCAGGTTCTGTGAAAACAGACATATGGGGAACATCTTTAACCTATACTTACATTTATTGATATCAACTTATCAGTGAAAGTATTTTCAAAAAATTGTGCCACAGTCTGCAATATTGTATACTGTCACTGTAGGAAGTTTACCTTGGTAACTGGATCAATGGATGCATCAACCATGCATGCAGGATTGTTGTGTGCAGCGTTGAGCGATTATAATCGACGAAGTTGAAATCGGCATGGTTTTTATGTTGATCACGTGATAATTTAGGTGAGAATCTGCGCATAATTTATTACTATCGCGCCATTTTCGGAGCTTCCTGTCATTTTGGCGGCCAGCAAATCAGCTTAGAGCATAGAGCAGGGTGAGCTGGGTGTGCGACGTCTTGACTGGGATGTGTATGGTTGTCATTGGCTGGAAAAATCACATGACCTCGTTTTACATAGAACAGCCCTTCCTGTTCAGCATCAGTGTGTCACGATGTCTCATAAGAGCAGGACGTGTGTTAGCTTTCTCCTCAATATAGCTCAGGGACTCAGTTCTCTTTGTTCACACAGACAACTATGCTTTTAGCTGTGAACATTAGAACATAGGTAGATTAGAGAATTTCAGTTCTTAGTTAGTTAGGCTGAGATTTTTAAAGAAGCATCTAGGGCTGTACAGGTGCGAGGGGGGGGGGTGCGAACATAGACAGAATTGCATTGAAATGGCTTTTTTTTTACCAGTTTTTGGCCAGTTTTTGGTGAAATAGTAGCTTGTAATTTGTGCAGCCCAGTTTTATTCAAAGACCCACCTTTTACTTACAAGAGGATACAGAACTTTTCTAGTCACTGCAGGTGTATGTCATAGGTGCAAAAACCACCTTTTATTATCCGTACACGATTTAAGTAGGTTTTTTTTATACTTTTGTGCAGTCCAGTTTTGTTCAAAGACCCACCTTGTACTTACAATAGGATACAAAACTTTTCTAGTCACTGCAGGTCTATGTCATAGGTGCAAAAACCACCTTTTATTATCCGTACACGATTTGAGTAGGTTTTTTTTTCACTTTTGTGCAGCCCAGTTTTATTCAAAGACCCACCTTTTACTTACAATAGGATACAGAACTTTTCTAGTCACTGCAGGTCTATGTCATAGGTGCAAAAACCACCTTTTATTATCCGTATACAATTTAAGTAGGTTTTTTTTCACTTTTGTGCAGCCCAGTTTTATTTCAAAGGACCCACCTTTTACTTACAATAGGATACAGAACTTTTCGAGTCACTGCAGGTGTATGTCATAGGTGCAAAAACCACCTTTTATTATCCGTATACAATTTAATTAGGTGTTTTTCACTTTGGCGCAGGCCATTTTTGTTCAAAAACCCATCTTGTACTTATATTAGGATACAGAAATTTGCTAATAATTGCAGGTGTATTTCATAGGTGCAAAAACCTCCTTTTCTTATCCGTATAACATTTAAATAGCTGTATTGCACTTTGGTTCGCCCCAGTTTTTTTTTCAAATAGCCACCTTGTACTTAAATTTGGATACAGAAATTTCGTAGTTAATGTTGGTGTATTTCATTGGTGCAAAAACGACCGTTTGTTATACATATAACTTTTAAATAGTTTAAATAGTTGTATTGCACGTGGTGCGGCCCTAGTTTTTTTCAAATAGCCAAGTTGTACGACAATTCTGATAGAAAATTTTTCTAGCAACTGTTCTCGTTTGTCATTGCTGCAAAAAAGCAATTTCTCATCCGTGTAACTTCTGAATAGTTTTATTGCGCTCATTGAATCTCAGTTTGGCGCAGATAGCGCACATGTATGATATTTTGTTGAAAACTATGAATTCCTAATCCTACTGGGCAGTTGTAAATCCCTGGGACTGAAGGAAGAACACTGTTGATTTTGACTAATAGTTCTTCCACCAGACCGCATTTCACAGGTAATTGCTAGAAACATTTCAGTTTCTAATCCTAGTTGGCTGTAGGAAGTTAGAGGGATTTAAGAATAGCTGTGATTTGCCGTCTTTTAATAAGAGACTGCCAAAATCTCTTCCGTACATTCTTAAATTTTTATCTTTCTGAACATGGAGCGAAATGCAGGTGGTAAGCAAGCAAAGAGGGGTCTAGGACATGGAGGTAGAGGTATGAGAGAAGGTGCTCCTTCCAGTGCTGGCGACAACATGCAAGCCAGCAGATCGTCGGTTGCAGGACCGCCAAGCCTGTCATCGCTGGGTCAGGGCCCTGTGAATCTCAGTAACGAACAGCGTCGCCAATCTGTCCTTCAGTGGTTAATGCAACCTGCATCCAGCAGTCTTACCTCCTCGTCCTCCCAGTCACGACCAAAAATGTCGTAATCAGCATCGTCAGCATCTGTCGAACATGAAGCGAAGGCAGCCCAAATGTCAACTTGTGTACCCACCACTGTGGATAATCCATTTTCTGAAGACCTCTTTGATGACAAAATGCGTTGGCGTCAGAAGGCATGCTAAAAGATCAAGAGGCCAAAGAGGATGATTTTGTCTGCTCTGATGCCCAGTTACCGATGCCATCAGGGGAGGAGAAGGAAGCTGGTCAACCAGCGGTCGGCAACGCCTTGCAGTCACTCTTGCTTGTAGGCCGCAGCTCTTGGATGCAGAATGTCAGGACAACGAAGTCACCTGTGTTGATGATGATGATGATGACAACATTGCAGATCCAACGTGGTCTTTTCAGCAGAGTTTGCTTGCGAGCACTTCATCACTGGACGAGGAGGAAGACGATGGGGTAGTGTCAGTACGAGTCCTGCCTCAAAAAGGGAGAGGGTGGTCGCACAAGTCCACTGAGATGATTCCGCCACCCACGATCAGTGGAAACACTGCTCCTCGCTTATCGCCACCGAAAAGGTCCAGGACCTCTCAAGCCTGGGCCTTTTTTGAGCAAGCCTCTGATTCACACAGGGATGTCATATGCCGCCTTTGCCGTAAACGCATCAGTAGAGGCAAGAATCTTAGGTGTTTAACCACCACCAACATGTCTAGTCACATGCAGCGAATGCATGAGTTGAAATGGAGGCAACACCAATGCCAGGCATCCAACCACTGTCACACCCTCTGTCTCCGCCTCCTCCTCCTCCGCCACCACCAAGCGTTCCTCTGCTGCCCATGTCTCTCAGAGTCATGATCAGGGATCAGCCTCCGTTTCAGCCTCCACCGTCACCCGAGTACCACCAGAGACCCATACTACCCATTCTCCTTCCACCAGTTTGACGACCTGCACGCCGTACAGCGGCCAGTCTAGCAGCCAGCCTTCTGTATTCCAGGTTTGGGAGCAGAATAAACCCTTTAACCCAAACCATCCCAAAGACAAAAGCCTGAATGCCGGCATTGCCAGGCTTTTGGCCTTGGAAATGTTGCCTTTCAGTCTGGTGGACACAGATGTTTTCCGCCATGTCATGGCCCTTGCCAGCCCCCAATACCAGATGCCGAGCAGGCATTTCTTTGCCAAAAAAGCCATCCCTGCCCTGGCCAGCCACGTGTCATCTAAAATTTCAAGCGCGTTGTCTGCATCTGTGTCCGGCAAATTCCATCTGACCACAGACACGTAGACTAGTAAGCACGGCCAAGGCCGCTATATCTCTGTGACAGCTCACTGGGTGAGCTGGGTGGATGTCTCTGGTGGAGACGGTGGCTCTCAGGCTCGGCGCAGGCTCTTCAAAACCGCAGGGATGGTGCAGGGTTCTTTCCCCAACCAGGCCGTGTTGAAATTAATCTGTCTTGGAGACCGTCAACACACAGGTCAGGAGCTGTGGACGGCTCTCCATAACGAGACTGAGCGCTGGCTGGTTGACAAGAACCCTGTGCCAGGCAATGTGGTGAGCGAATACGTTGACTATCGCCATCAGTCGATGGTCGATAGTCGGCCATCATCGACAAGATATTCGATGGTCGATGATAGATTATCACCGATGACCATTAAAGTCTATGGGAGAGCAACAACATCATTCTTACACCCAAACATGGCTGGAGAAGCTGGAATTAAAATCCACAACAGTCAAATGGATACGTGCTACATCTTAGGCAACACACTTAGGTTATAAAAGCCACAGAAAAAAAGTCACACACCATTCACTATCCCTGTCTTGTACCACAGCATGACCCTTAAACCTGCATCACCCACAAATTAAAAAGTGCCAGAAGGCAGTATGATTTGAACCATCATTTTACTTGAACTGGACATTGAATATCCCTGTCCTGGAACGCAGCATGAGCCCCAAACCTGCATGAACCCAGATTAAAAAGTGCCGGAAAAAGGAGTCTTTCAACCACCATTTTAGTTGAACTGGACATTAACTATATCTGTCCTGTACCGCAGTATGACCATTAAACCTGTCTGACCCACAGATTAAAAGTGCTGGGAAAAGGAGTCTTTCAACCACCATTTTAGTTGAACTGGACATTGACTATACCTGTTCTGTACCACAGTATGACCATTAAACCTGTCTGACCCACAGATTAAAAGTGCCGGAAAAAGGAGTCTTTGAACCACCATTTTAGTTGAACTGGACATTGACTATACCTGTCCTGGGCCACAGCATGAGCCCCAAACCTGCATGACCCCCCAGATTAAAAAGTGCCCGAAAAAGGAGTCTTTGAACCACCATTTTAGTTTCACTGGACATAGACTATCCCTGTTCTGGTCCATAGCATGAGCCCCAAACCTGCATGAAGTACAGATTAAAAAGTGCCGGAAAACGGAGTCTTTGAACCACCATTTTAGTTTCACTGGACATAGACTATCCCTGTCCTGGGCCACAGCATGAGCCCCAAACCTGCATGACCCCAGATTAAAAAGTGCCGGAAAAGGAGTCTTTCAACCACCATTTTAGTTGAACTGGACATTGACTATAACTGTCGTGTACCGCAGTATGACCATTAAACCTGTCTGACCACCAAATAAAAAAGTGCCGGGAAAAGGAGTCTTTCAACCACCATTTTAGTTGAATTGGACATTGACTATATCTGTCCTGTACCGCAGAATGACCATTAAACCTGTCTGACCCACAGATTAAAAAGTGTTGGAAAAAGGAGTCTTTCAACCACCATTTTAGTTTCACTGGACATATACTTTCCCTGTCCTGGGTAGCACTTGCCCCTCCGTATGAGTGCGGACCAATTGAGCTTCACTTGGAAATACTGGTGGTTAACGCTCCTGTTACACCCAGGTGCCCTTTTGCTTGGCATTCTTTTTCTCATTTTACTCAACGTGCTGGAGGAAATTGTCTCTGTACTTTGTTCTCTGTCCGTGCTCCATACTCCATGTCCTTTGAATAACCTACATGTGGTCAAGTTTTCCTGTACCTCCCTTGTACAATTCAGAGGACTTTTTTTTACAATCTATTTTGTACATGCAAGTTTTTTAGTAGTTTAATTCTAGAAAACACATTTTGAAAATAGGATGGAATCCCACCATGTCTTTGTTTCTCTTTTTTAATTGTATTAAATGGGTTGTCTCAATACAGGGATTGCTAGCTATGATCTTGCAAAAACAAGTCATTTTGCAATATGTGTCCATTACCAGTGTCCTACCTATTCCTGTTTCTGACAGCACCATCACCCTTGAGCCACACTTGACAATTGAAAAGAACAAATGTCTGTTAGAAACAACATTTTTTTTATAATTGGACCTGTTGTATAGCTGCATGTCTCATCTATATGCCCCCAAAAATTCAAAGCATGTCCATTGAGCCACTTTGGACAATTGTGAAGAACAAATGTCTGTTAGAAACAACATTTTTTTATAATAGGACCTGTAGTATTGCTGCATTTCAAAGCAGCATGACCCCAAAAAATTATAAACATGACATCTCAGCCACTGTTAAAAATTGTGAGGGAGAAATGCCACTTAGAAGCCACATTGCTTTTCCAATGGACCATGATTATAGCTTTATCTCACAGCAACATGACCCCAAAAAATTATTAATATGACTTCTCAGCCACTATTAAAAATTGTGAGGGAGAAATGCCACTTAAAAGCCACATTTCTGGTCCAAAGGACCATAATTATAGCTGTATCTCACAGCAATATGACCTCAACACCATTGACAATGCGAAAACTTCTAATGATAAAGTGAGTAAATGGAATACGGTGTTGTCATGAAACCTTGCTGTCTTTTACAGTCTCCTCACAGCAAAACGAACTGTTGGGAAAAGAGAATAAAAATTGCAGTAAGAAATGATCATTTTAAAAATAAGTTTTCAAGAGGACAATTTCTGTTTGGAAAGGAATGTGAAGTAGACCGGCAACTAATCGGTGACCTCGGCAATTGGGGCCACAACATCATCAGAGATCCATGCCTGATTCATCTTGATAAATGTCAAGAGAACAACATAAACTGTGGAAAGCCGGATGCGTTTGTAATGACTCCTCCAGCTGTGCTGAAGGTTCGCTCAGATATGACGCTGGCTGCTGGGCAGGACAACACCTCTATGGCGTGGCGAGCCAGCTCGGGCCATCCGTCCATTTTGGATACCCAGAAGTCTATTGGGTCCGGAACACATCCAAAAACATTAGTGTTGAGACGCAGATAGTCGTGCACCATGATCTTAAGCTGGTCTCTGTGTGCTGGATGTGTGCCCTGCATTGCATCCGTTTGTGAGGTGGTAAATAAAGATTGCCAGAGGTCACCCATTAGGCTTCTGCCACCTTGCCTGCTGCTGTTGCTGCCGCTACGGCTACTTGTCACTCTACTGCTGTCACGTCGCTGAAGAACGTGAATCAGACGCAACAGATGTCTCCAGTTGATC
>JAODAL010021935.1:0-65872 GCA_025379985.1 Phyllomedusa bahiana
AAAGATGGCGGATTTTATTACTTCCTGCCTGGAGCAGCAAGTAGTAAAACAAAAAACATGACGGCGATGGAAGACTTCACTTGACTTCCAGTCATCATGTAAACCGATCAGGATAATACAGCAAAGAATGGAGCCGGCTCCATTCCGTGCTGTTACCGGCGATTGTCAGCTGCAATTAGCAGCCAGAACCCGTCGACTCTCGTGATCCCGCTACAATGCCTTTTACCAACACTCGGACATTAGTTTGCACCCAATGTCGTTAAGAGGTTAAAGGGGTATTCTCATCTCATTGAATAACTTTAAACATATAGGCAAAGGTAAAGAAAGATTATTGTCAAATACATTGTTGTTCTGATTCTGCTCCATTCTAGAGTTAGAGCAGTTGATATCACTTGCTTGTTTGCACAAGCTTCCCTAGGTTACTGACTCTCTCTGCTGTATCTTATTAGGAGGATGAAGCTTCCCACCTATCTGATCTCATCTTTCTAATGAGAAAAACTTTAACCCTCAGGGTATGTTCACATGGTATATTGCGGTGGATATAGTTTGCGCCACAATAAAACGGGTGTTTTGGAGCGATGCGCTCGGCGCGTCTTTCCAGAGCACGGGGGGCTGGCCGGGCACTGGCCCCATAGACATTCATTGTTAGCGGCATGTATTCGCCGCAAACAATTGGCATGTCACTTTTCCCCGGCATACAATACTATCATATTGTACGTGCAGGGGAATGACGTGTAACCCATAGTTCTCTATGAGAGCTATGGATTACTGTAATTGTGGCGCGCCTTTCGGCACGTATAATGTGCAATACACACCGAAATACGCAGCGAAATGCACACCATATGAACATACCCTTAGAGGCACTGAACTCAGATCAGGTTTGTTCCATCCTGTCAGGTCTGCAGAGCATATCAAAGATAACACAGTCACTCCACAGCTAACAGTGTGTCTTGGGAGCACATACGTTTTTCTGTCATGACAAATACAGCTATGTTAGCTCATATTTGTAGTCAGACCTCATGCTTGCACAGACACATTAGTAAAAGGCAAAGCTAGGAATAGGAGCTAGCAAAGCTAAAATGTCAGGTGATAGACCTCTCACAGCCTGCACAGGAAGAGTGAAAGCATCTAGATGGGTCAAGTTCTAAGGGTAGGCCAGACTCGGATTTTGGCGACAATCACCTCCCAAAAAATCAACCCAATCCTAAATTGGATTATGATAAGAGTTAGGTTTAGACAAGGTTTAAGGTTAATTCTCTAATTCCCAATCGCTAGGGCCCCTTGGTGTCCAAAAGCAACATCACTTTCAAAGGATACCTGATGTCACTTTTTTTTCCCCAGTTTTATGAACAAGGTGACATCATCATGTTTGACATCACTTTCCCTTTTCACGACATATAAGTAAGCCAGGAAAACCAGAAGTAAAATCAAAGTTGAACAGATGTGTGCCGGGCGGGAAGTCTAAAACTTGGGTTAAACCCTAAACACAGTAAAAGCCCTAACTTAGGGTTTGGGTTATAGCTGGGGTTTGGGATAGTTAAAGGGGTTGTCTCACTAAAAGATCTATTTAAAAAAAGGGTGGGGGGGGTCTAAATGTACATCCTTGATTCCATTAGCAAATTCTATGGAGAAGGGGAGGACCTTATGTGCAGTTAGCAAAAAAAAAAAGGGGAAAAAACAGCTCCCACTAAGAGGCAGTCATACACACAACCCACTACATCTCATGTGCAACCCCACATAAAAAAAAAAGATAAAACACAACAGTCCATTAAAATGTGCGTTTAATTGGGAAAATCCCAGTAAATTATGTGCAGTCCCACGTAAAATAGGAAAACACAGCAGCCCCATAAGATGTGCATTTTACATCAGCAGACCCCTAAATCTCATTTCAGCCCAAAAAAACAGAAAGATAAAAAACAGCGTCCCCTGCAAAATGTGCGTCTTACATTGTAAGATCCCACGTAAATATCATGTGCAGTCCCATGTAAAATAGATAAAACACAGCAGTACCATGTAAGATGCGCAGTCTTACATCGACGGATCCCACGTAAATATCATGTGCAGTCCCATGTAAAATAGAGAAAAAAAAGCATACCATGAAGATGCCAGGGTTTTCATCGACGGATCCCACGTAAATATCATGTGAAGTCCCATGTAAAATAGTGAAAACACAGCAGTACCATGTAAGATGTGCAGTCCCACGCAAATTAAATACAGAGAGAGAACCCAGCTATACAGTGCCTGGGATTCTAATTAGTGATGATGTCCCAAACCTGAATATATTGGCAACTTCAGCTGAACTGCTCTTGAACTGAATAAATACACAATCTGGAAACATGTGGGGTGTGACGGACGGATCCTTAGTTCTTGCTGCTATCAGGTTGTGATTTGTGACTCTCTCAGTATCACTGCAGGGCAACTACTGCTGAAGCAACGACAACACCATTCCAGTGTTTATATATGAAATTTCTTTATCTGATTGGGGTTTCAAGAAGTCTATGGGCTTGCTGCCAAATCAACTCCTTTCAGGCGGATAGAACAGCTTCTAAGTCGAAGAAGTTTTTGCAATAAATCTGCTGCAAATTTTGATTCCTCACCATGGCTAATGCAAATAAACCTTCCTGCAAAGTCATGGGAACAAATAGAAAAACAACTTACTGAGGACATACTCAACAGAAGATCAAGTATTCATATATTGGGACGAGAAATTCAGTGTGGAATGCGAGGAAGGAGGAGGTTTAAATTTGTTATTGTCTTTAAAAATAAAATCCCCGAGAATATTTTAGATGAAACCTAGATATAAAGAAATACCTCGATGCCAACTTGCCGTGAGTAACACAGAGCGAGAGAATCATTTCTCTGATAGCAGACCAAGTTTAATTGCCAGATCTATGACTCATGCAGCTGGTTGAGAGCTGCACATACATTCTCAACATGGGACTGTAAGGATGAATATGCTTTCCATCTGTGAGAACCTAATTACGAGCAAACTCAAAAACACAGTCAGATGTTTTCATTGTGTCTAATTCAACGTGCAGCCGGTGAAACGGGAAAATATTATTTCAGAAAAGAGGGTCTCGTCTTGTCGGGATAAAGGAGTGTCAGGCAAAGTCTTTTAGCGGTATAATTGGCTTTGTTACCTTTTTTGGTTTGGCCGTACTTAATACCATTGAATAATGAGTCATTATTTTTTACAGGTTGCATGCAGCTTCTCACCTTCATCTTAAATGGCTGACCCACTCTTTTAGCTCCTTGACTAATGAGATAATCTTATTTACTTTCTATAGAGAACGAGAGACATCAGAGAAAAAGGAGATGAACCTCCAAGTGGTGAAGACCAAGAGAAATCGAGGTTTTTCATAGTCTGCAAAGCTTCTAGTTGCCATGCTGACATTGATGGTATGACAATACTCACACCCTGGCTGGGCTGGGAAGCAATATCCTGCAGCTAGCAGGCTTTTAAAGGCCTCAAAGAGGTCCGGAAAAAATCCAGACCGGACTATGGGGCGTCCTCCCACCCTTCGTTACAGCCATCCCAGAAAAGGAGCCCATGAAAGCTGCATGGCAGCTATACTAACTAAACACAGGTGTTAGTAACTTACCGTCAATAACTAGGCTGCTCCTTTTCTCCACCGAGCTCCTTGGACTCGGTGGCACCTGGACCGTTGTTCTGGTGCTTTAGTTTGGATACATGGCAAAGCTGGGGTGGACCGTCCAGCGTGACATCCCTGAAATCTTGATACACCACATAGCAATCTCCTTGGCACATATTTGCCGCAACAACTTCCTAGCGGCTTCTGTCACCCCTGAGAGCTTAGACATAGCGAACAGTGGTGGCGGGCACCACCCGCCACCACTTCAGCAACTTCCAAGTGGTGGCACAGCTCTGACAGTCCTACACAGATAACATGGATGAAACTATAGCCATAGCAGGCATAACAGCTAGAACCAGTGGGCTCACTCACGTCCAAAACCATCATGTATTTTTGTAGGGTAAACAAGTTGGTGACTTTCTAAAGCCTAGCAGAACTTTGCAAATTCTATAATATATACACTACTCGGAAAAAGTTAGGGACATTTGGATTTTAATTCAAATTTCAGGATGGACATAGAATCTCTTGAATTTTTTTTCAATTAACTAAATTAGACCATCTCTTAATTTTAGAAGGCACATGTCCAACGGTTCAATGTTTCAGTACTTTTTGCACAACTTACTGATCTCTAACATGGAGCTTAATGGCGGAATTCACAACAGGTGATCAATTGTGATTGGGATTTAAACAGTCCTCCTCATCCTGCTGTTCACATTGTGACATCACGAGACCAAAACAACACCTTTCGATTGATCAGCAGTACCTGGCCATTGTGAGGCTTCAAGCAGGATGCTTTCAGATGGAAGTGGCCAATGAGCCTAGAGTGTCACAGAGTGTCATCAGCAGGTTGTAATAGAGATAGATAGAAACTAGAAGAGTCACAGAAAGACAAAGAAGTGGATATCCTTTGGCTACAACACACCCTGATGACTACTTCATTGTAAACAGTGCTTTGTGGAACTGGATGATGAATACCCCACAGCTCGGGCACATTTAAGGGAGCAGAGAGGCGACCAAGTGTTACGTCAGATCATTCGTAACCATTTAGATCAGCATGGTCTGCATGCTAGATGACCTAACCACACCAGAGGCATCATCGTCTTGCATGGGCCAGGGAGCATCTACGCTGGATGAGAGATCAGTGGTCCTCATTGCTGTTCAGTGATGAAAGTCAATTCACTCTGAGTAGAAATTATGGCCACTAACGATGCTGGAAACATCAAGAAGAGCATTATGCATCAATCAAGTCAGGTACTGGTTATGTACCCTTGCAGGTTGTCTAGCACCCGTCTTACGTTACACCTAGTTGCTTCTCACAATATGCCTGGGCTGATTATTTTACAATCCTAAAAGATGTCTTCTTGTCTTCTTGAAGGCCGTGTGCAGCAACTTGGTCCATGCTAACGTGCCCCCCCCCCCTCTGATAATGCATGGTTGCCCTAGAGCCTATCATCCATTCTATGCAGTTTTGCTTTTATATGTATATTTGCTATTTTGTATGCTATGAAAACACAAAGGATTAAAGACAAGCATTTTATGTGCAGAACAAATGAGTTTAAAATTTCGAGGACAGTACTTTTAAAGGGTAGAAAGAAGAAAAGCTGATGCTAAGGGAAAGGTTGGGGGTAAGGGAGGTGAATGTGCCCTAGAGGCTAGCTGCCCGGGGGTCCAAACAAGCTATGCTGTCCAAGCCAGACTAATTAGACACTGGACTGGATTCCAATTTTTCCATCAGATGAAGGAAAACCTAAATAAGGCTCTGCAGATGTGGATTGGCTATTGATGCTACATATTGAATGAGTGACCTTTATTCATAAATCATTAGCAAGCTTGGATCAACATGAAAGTGACTTTTAAAACTTGAAAATACGTATACATTACTTTTTTTTAACTATCCTAGAATTAAGGATTTTTATAGTTATATGAAAGTGAGACCACCCATGTTATTGTTTATCCTATGGGGATATTTCACTATTTACTCTTCATCCAGATAGTCTATAAAGAGAAGGGTGACCTAGGTGGACCCAAAACAATTCCAAATAAACTCTTTGAAAATGTGTTAAAAAACTTCAAAAAATTCCTATCATCACCACCTTCCAGCACACTGAATGTGCTATGATGTCCCTATTGCAGTGTTTTAACCACAATATGACATAATAATCCGTCCAATAGACAATAGAAAACTGACATCTTGGTGCCTCAGCCAGGATCAGGATTATCTGCAATCTAATTAACTTCTTAGGTCATTAGAGTTAAAAACAAAACAAAGTACATAGTTCCAAAGAGCTCTCTAAGGCCTTCAGAAAGCAGGATATAGAGGCCTCTGAGTATGAACGGCAGTTTATAAAGATCACTGAGCAAATGGGCATCGTCTACAAGATGAAGCAGCTAGTCCAGGCCAGTCCATAACAACATGTTAATGCATTTACCATGATATAAAATCCCCCTTCACTGGCCACTCATGGCTAGCTGCAATCTAGCCATGTATGTGAATGAGGAGGACGATGGGGATATTACATCATGGTAAAACCCCTTTAAAGGGAATGTGTCATCAAAAAATGAGTCATTGTTTAAGTCCCATTTTTATGTTAAACACATTTTTTAGGAATTTTAGGTTGTTTTTTTTTCATAGCACTTTCAATAATTTTTAATAATTCTTAAGTCTTGCAGTTTTCACATTGGCCACTAGGCCTTGTTTGCACTGCTTTAACAGCAGTCAGAGAGATGCTTTACAGTAGCTTCATGCACATAGGAGATTTAAGACTGACTCAGTCCCATTCACTTCTATATGAGAGTCTTCTAGTCATGCTCTGTGACCTGGGAAGAAATCAGTGCAGGGAGGTGAAAGGGTGAACTGTGACTATCTCCTCTTGTCACTGGTGGATCCTGTGTTATCTATTCACACTGGTGTCTCCTTTCAGTTTGACCCTCTCTGTGCTGATAATGAGCAGACAACTGAGAAACTTTCTGTACAGAACAGGAAGTGTCAGACTATTATTACGCTTAGTGGCCAAAGTGAAAACTGCAGGACTTAAGAATTATTAAAAAAATATTGAAAGTGATATGGAAAATTGAAAACAAATATAACCAAAAATTCTTAAAAAAATGTGTTGAACATAAAAATGTGAGTTAAACAATGTCATTTTTGATGACACATTCCCTTTAAGCTTGAAACAAAAATGTTAGATGCTGAAGGAAGTCTATTAGAAATGCAAAATTTTATCATTGGACCTACAGTTGGATCTCACCACTACTTTATAAAGTTCATCATCTGTCCCTTATTCCACTCAACCCTCTTACCAAATGTATGGTATCTATCCTAGTCAATGGTGTGATGTTTTCCTCCTACCACTTTCCTCCTACCACTTCCATCTGCAAAATGTCTGCTCATTTTTCAAATTTGATTCTATAAAAATACTTGCTCATGCCCTCGTCATCTCCCACCTAGACTACTGCAACATCCTTTCCTGTGACCTCGCATCTCACACTCTTGCTCCCCTCCAATCTATCCTCCTCTTTGCTGCCCAGTTAATCCGTTTTGCATCTCTTCACTCCTCTGCCTCTCCCCTCTGTCAATCCCCTCACTGGTTACCCATTGCCCAGTGAATCCAGTTCAAGTTACTAACCATGACCTACAAGGCTCTCCATAACCTGCTCTAATCTGCAGATACCTCCCCTCATGCAATCTCCGCTCCTCACAGGACCTTCTTCTCTGCTCTCCTCTTATCAACTCCTCACACAACCGTCTCCAAGACTTCTCCCGTACTTCCCCCATAATATAGGACTCACTTCCATTCCAAATCAGACAGTCCAACCCACCTCTTTAGCATTGCCTACAACCTATAACAACCTGGCTGCCTCTATACCACCCTACAAAGACGTCTGTCCTTCACCTTCTATCTCCTTCCTCTGTTTTTTTAGATTGTACCATCTATATGCTGACGACACACAACTCTACATCTCTGACCCAGATGTCACCTCTCTTCTCTCCCAGATCCCAGACTATCGTCCATTTCCTCCTTTTTCTCCTCCCGTCTCCTAAAACTAAATGTGGAGAAAACAGAATTCATCATCTTCCCACCGACCCACTCCATCCCTCCACCTGATCTCTCGATTTTTGTCAACGACTGTACACTCTCACCTGTTTCGCAAGTCCGCTGCCTTGGGGTAATCCTTGACACTGCTCTGTCTTTCAAACCCCACATCCAAGCCCTCACCTCTGCCTGCCGCTTCCACCTGAAAAATATCTCTCGCATCCGCTCATTCCTCAACTTCAACACCCCGAAAATGCTCATCTACGCCCTTGTCATCTCCCGCCTAGACTACTGCAACATCCTTCTCTGTGGCCTCCCAGCTAGCACCCTCACTCCCCTTCAAACCATTCTCAACTCTGCTGCCCGTCTTATCCACCTCTCTCCTCGCTAATCCCCTGCCTCTCCCCTCTGCCAATCCCTTCACTGGCTTCCCATTGCCCAGCGAATTCACTTCAAGCTACTAACCATGACCTACAAGGCTCTCCATGACCTCTCCCCTCCCTACATCTCTGCCCTAATTTCCAAATGTCTCCCCTCACGCAATATCCGCTCCTCACAGGACCTTCTCCTCTGCTCTCTCCTTATCAGCTCCTCACACACCCGTCTCCAAGACTTCTCCCGTGCTTCACCCACACTCTGGAACTCACTGCCCCAACACATCAGACTCTTCCACTTTCACCAGCTTCAAAAGCAACCTGAAAACCCATTTCTTCAGGACTGCCTATAACCTACAATAACCCTGCTGCCACTGTACTACCCCACAAACATGTCTGCCCCCACCTCCTGTCTCTCTCCTCCTCCTTGTAGATTGTAAGTCCTCGTGGGCAGGGTCCTCTCTCCGTCTGTTGCGCCAGTTGTAAGTCACTCATCGTTATCATTGTACTCGTTTGACATGTAATGTATGTAACCCCCCTCGAACGTATAGCGCCCTAAATGGCACTTTAAAATAAATGATAATAATAATAATAATAATAATAAAATTGTAAGCCCTCAGGGGCAGACTCCTCTTTTCTTCTGTATCAGTTTGCTGATTATGTTACTGAATGTATTTATACCACTTTGGAATGTGCCACTTTCTGAAATTAATGGCACTTTAATCCCTTTCAATGGACATTTGAGTATGTCCTATTGTTGGTAAGAAGCTATGGAGAGGGCTCACTCGCTAAACCCGTTTCAAAGGTGGCAGATGGCGGCTGATTATTACAGGTGACACCCGCCACTGACAGCAGGGACCGTTAACCATTTAGACCCTGTGGCGATTGCAGGGTGCCAATTGGTTACCATGGCAACAACAAGTCTAATGAAGGTTTCCATAACCATCACATTTCTATTGCTTCCTACCCCAGGCAGGAAATAATAGAAACACCATCTTGGCACAACCTTCTGCATTATTTATTTAATGCAGAAGGGAGTACAATCAATCGAACACCCTAGTGATCAAATACATTAGGGGGGACTAAATGTACAAGTGAAGAAAAAAAAGTTTTAAAAGTATTAAAAAAATAATAAATATTAAGGGCGAGATGTCCGTAAATTGGCGGTGCTACGTCAGTTTTTAGGCGCATTAAATAAGTGTAAAGTGCGCCAGAAAGTCCGACCATATCAAAAATCTGGCGTCAGGTATACCTTGCATTGTAAGCATAAGGTGCCACAAAATTATGCGCTGTGCGCCTCCATAACAAAATGCGCCTATTGAGGCGCATAGCACATCATTATTAGTGTATATGTGTTAGGCGCATTTCACATTTTACAAGTATGTGTTAGGTGCAGTTCATATAGTTGTAATGATAAGCTATGCGCCTCCGTGTGTGATATGCGTCGATAGGAGCATTACATACGTTTCTAATGATATGCTATGTGCCGCGATTTGCGCTAAATAATAAGCATTTTTGTTTCAGCTCCTCCCTTAGTGATCCATAGTTTACAGCTCATCTCCAAGGGATCTGACCAGTGATGAGATCTCCTCATTCCTGGCTGCACATGCTCAGACATCACCTCTCCTCTCAGGCAGCTACTGAGTGTTCAACGCCAGGTACTGTCATTCTACTCCCGTCCTCTGAACTCCTTAATAATTAGCCAAACAGTGCAAATAAATTGAAAGAATAAAGGAAACCTCAATCAGGTATGTGCATTGAGAAGAACAAAACACATGTTTGATTCCTACAGGGATTTAAACATAGGACCCCTATGCTGAAAGGCAGAAGTCTTAACCACTCAGCTACATTGTAGTTACTCACAGCTCTTTTCATAAACAGACCTATAATTGACTAGAGTGAGCACACTGTGGGGAATGGCATGGTGATGTCAAGCCTGCTGGGTCACAGGCTATGCAGTTCAAAGAATTCATACACATCCCCTTTTTAACACACTGAAAGCTGAAACAGGACAAACCAGGTATGAAATGCCTTTGTGGTAAATCCCCTTATCTGTATATAGCCTTTTTGTGTAATTTTTAGCTCTCTTCTCTACCCTGTCTTGACAGTATAAAGTGTACAGGCAGTCCCTGTGTTATGATCGGGGTAGGGACTGTAAGCTTGTACTTAAGTTGAATTTGTATGTAAGTCAGAACAGGTATATTTATTAAATGTAACTCCAGCACAAAAGGTTTTTCTTTTAGTTTTGGATAGTGCAGAGAAGGGTTTTTACATTTGTTTTGCTCTCTCTGTGCCCCTGTTAAGAAGATTTCAACTCATTTTCACCTCATGTGCTGCTGTGGCATGCTGAAGCTGGTCGTTCCACAGCTACTATCGACTGTGGAACATGGAACTTCAAGTGCCAGCATGCCCCATAACCATCCGTTGTAACTAGGGAACAGATGTAAGTCGGAACGGTGTAAATCAGGGACCGCCTGTATTTGTACAGATGCTAAATATAAGTCATAGGATGGTTGTGTAGTTTTATGATCATATGAAACACTTAGTAATCCCATAATAATCCTTGTGCCTAATGCTGCATATGTTACAGTCAGTTGTCTCCAAATAGTTCAATAGTCGTACATAATCTTAGAAGATATAGGTTCTTATAAGGTGAATCTACTGTGAGGTTTCTATAAAACACATTTAATACCCTATTTTCTCCGAAAATAAGACAGTGTTTTATATTAAATTTTGCTAATAAGGACGAGCTAAGACTTATATTTAGGTTATGTATTATTTTTTAAGAACAAGAATTCACATTTATTGTTGAACAAATAATACACATATATCAATATACTGTAGTGATTTCATCACAGACATCATCATAAGCAGCCAAACTCTGAATTGCATAAAAAAAAAAATGCACTATGTCTTATTTTCAGGGAAACAGGGTAGTTATATAAAATTATAAATCAAACATTTTCTAACCACAAGAATCCTTAGAATCCGTGGTAGCTGCAGTGTGTTTTTTCTGGAAATATATTTTTGATTTACTAGTGCTATTAATTAAATACCTGGTGACAAATTAGTTAAATATTGAAGAAATACAACAATGAAATCGCTTATGAGGTATGGACTCTGCATACCCACGGCAAGAGTCAGCTTGACAGGCAGCATAAATTACTCCATCTCTCCCACATATTCAAGGATTTGCCATAGGCAGAAAGTGACATAAAACTTCAACTACTAAATAAAGAAATAAAATACTTTTAAAAAATTTCATTCATATTTATATTCAGGAAGTAGAGCTGCTCAGACGTGTCGCTTCTGTATGTCACAAGCAACCATCCTATGCCTTATATTTAGCATCTGTACAAAAACACTTCATACTGTCAAGACAGGGGAGAGAGGAGCGCAAAAAGTTACACAGAGGCTATATAAATATAAGGCAATAATTTGGGAATTCTAAAGTAAACAAGACATAAGAACGTCATAAAATATTGGACCGAGGAGGCACAAAGGGACGTTTTGGAATTATTGCTGCATTTTCTTAGCAACAAAGTTAACAAAAAGTAATATAGAAATACATCTATACAGCCATGTGCAAAAATAATTGTCCCCTTAAAGGGGTTGTCTCGCTACAAAGAATAGCTTTCGAATTGTAGGGAACACAAAATAAAGACATTTTCCAAATATATTGCTTTGTTCCTCTGTTTTCCCTAAGGAGATACAAGTGAATTTATGACCTCCCTGGCTATTTCAGGTCCCTCAGTAACAGACCTGTAAACAATTCTCCCCTTGCTGTATGTTCAATGAGATATCAGTGAGTGATGTCATCACACAGGTCATGGCAGTGTCCTGTGCTGCTCATCAGTAAAAAGCTTGATTTATGTAAAATAAACAGAACTGTAATTAGGGCTTTTGTTTTGGGGATCAGATAAGAAGTCCTGTTAGTAGTTTGAGACGCTAATCTGATCTAATTAGCATCTGAAAGCACAGCACAGCACTGAGCTGTACAAGCACAGAGCTGTATGCAAATGAGTCAGTCTGAACCAGGAAGTGACAGAGTATTTCATTCATGCATTCTCTGAAACTCTGAAGGGAGACAACTCCTTTAAGCTTAGAAACTGGCTGCACTACTTTCAGGAGCAATTATATCCTATATATATATATTGCCTGTGCACAAACAATTGCAAAAACCAATCCAGCCAGCTCACCTGTTGATGTGATGAGAGTGCACGGCTTATCCAGGAGGTCTCTGGCGAATCAATATGTAGAAAAGCACCAAAATGGTAAAAAAAACAGGACCATGAAAATATGTAAAAATCTGTATATGCTTATTCATATCCATTAAAAATACAAAGTACAGGTTACGGTGTGAAGCTGACACATTTCAGGTTGCATCGTAGCTACAATTAAGGGTATGTTCATATGGCGTAATTGCGGCGCGTACAGTACGCACCGCAATATGCCGAGTGATTTGTGGGTCGCGCGTACTCCCGAAGCACGGCGGGCCGGCAGCACACCGGCCCCACAGACATTCATTACTCGCGGCGCGTAATCACCACGAATAATTGACATGTTACTTATCCCCACCCGCGTGTACAATACGATCGTACTGTATGCACGGGGGGACGAGGCGTAATCCATAGTTCTCTATGAGAGCTATGGATTGCCGTAATTGCGGGGCACATTTCTACGCGTATTAAGCGCAATACGCAATGAAATACGGCTGCAATTACGCAGCAAAATAAGCTGTGTGAACATACCCTAAGGGTAATACAACCCGGTTATGAGTGGTGTGCCGCAGGGCTCAGTCTCGGGTCCTCTTTTATTCTATGTATTTATTAATGATATTGTGGAGGAGATCATTGGCACAGTTTCTATTTTTGCAGATGACACCAAGCTATGTAGTGTAGTGCAATCAATGGAAGATGCTCATAAATTGCAAGCAGACCTGGACACACTGAGTATTTGGGCATCCACTTTGCAAATGAGGTTCAATGTGGATAAATGTAAGGTTCTGCATCTGGGTAGAAATAATCTGTATGAACCATATGTCCTAGGGTGAGAAAAACTGGGAGAATCGCTTGTTGAGAAAGATCTGGGTGTTCTTGTAGATCATAGACTACAGAACAGCATGCAGTGTCAATCAGCTGCCTCTAGGGCAAGTAAGATATTGGCGTGTATTAAAAGAGGCATGGACTCACGGGACAAGGATGTAATTCTACCACTGTACAAAGCATTGGTGCAACCTCACTTGGAATATGCTGTTCAGTTCTGGGTTCTAGTTTATAGAAAAGATGTAATGGAAATAGAGAGAGTGCAAAGAAGAGCAACCAAACTTATAAGGGGAATGGAGCATCTTAGTTATGAGGAGAGAAGAATTGAACTTATTTAGTCTTGAGAAATGACTTCTCCGAGCAGACATGATTAATTTATATAAGTATATACTATAAATGGTCCCTACAAAAAGTATGGGGGAAAAATATTTCATGTAAAGCCCCCTCAAAAGAGAAAAAAGGATTCAACCTCCAGAGGAGAAAAGCATTCTTCACTGTAAATCTGTCGAATAGCTGCCTGAGGAGCTGGTCACAGCAGGAACAGTTGCGAGTTTCAAGAAAGGCTTAGATGACTACCTGAAACTAAAGAATATTAATACATACGTAGCCATATAATATTCTGGATCCGGGCTGGTGGCGGCTCTGGGGTCAGAGATGGGGTCTTCCCTGGAGAAGATTGGTTCTTGCCTTGTGGGTTTCAGGGCATTAACTCCTTCCTGACGGGCGGTCAAAATAATATGGCTCTAAATTTATTTTCCTCTTTGCCTTCTGAAATCCATAACTTTTTTATTTTTCCACCTATGTAGACACATGAGGGCTTTTATTTTGTGGGACAAGATGTCCTTTCCAGTGGTATTATTCATATTACCATAGAATATACTAGGAACGGCAAAAAAATTCTAACTAGGGCAAAATGTGAAGAAAACCATACTTGCGCCTTGTTTGCGGAAGGTTTGTTTTTACGGCGTTTATTCTTCGGTAAAAATGATGTGTAATCTGTATTCTACAGGTTGATATGCATCCGGCAATACCAAACATGTACAGTTTCCGTTATGTTTTGGTATCGTAAAAAAATTCCAAACATTATCTATTTTTGAAGTTTGAGTCGTGGCGCCGTTTTGTGCGACCAATAACTTTTTTATGCTCACACCTACAGATGTCAGTGAGGCGGCATTTTTTGCGGGCTGAAGTGTACTTTTTAATGCTAGCAGTTTGGAATGAATGCCACTTTTATGATCACTTTTATTCCAATTTTTATGGACGTGAAACGACCAAAAAAAAACGCAATTTTGGCATTTGGAATTTTTTTTCCTACGGTTTTCAGCGCACGGGATAAATGATGTTATATTTTTATAGATCAGACTTTTTTGGACGCAGTGATACCAAATATGTGTAACTTTTTTCTTCATTTATCTTTTTATTTCTAAAATGGTGAAAGGTGATTTGAACTTTTAATACTTTTTTTGTACTTTAAAACTTTATTTATTTATTATTATTTATTTTTTACTTTAGCATTGAGTCCCCCTAGGGCGCTTCACCACTAGGGGGCACAATCATTAATACAGCCTAATGAATTGCATAGACAATGCGTTCGACTGTACCAAGATGGCAGTTTCCCCACTTCCAGCCTGCGGCCGGAAGTGGGGCAAACGGAAAACTGGCAACAATCGGAGCCTTTACAAGGCTCCCCGCTGCCATGTTCAGTGATCGGATCCCTGCAGATTTGCTGCGGGGACTCCGATCACCGTGAAGAACGGTGCATGGCACCGTTTTTCATTCATTTAGACACCACGGCCATCTTTGCCGCGGCGTCTAAGGGGTTAAACAGCGCAGGCGGGTGATGCCGCCCCCCCACACTGAAACCGCCGGGTGTTAGCTGCAATTAGCCACTAACACCCGGCGGCTATGAAATGGGATTGCGCTGCGATCCCGTTTCAAGGCCGCTTACTGGCGCTATGACATGCTCATATGTCATAGGTCGGTTAGGAGTGAGGAGGCTGGGCTTTAACTCCTAGTCTTTTTTTTTTTACTCAATTCATGTCCCATAAAAATTGAAATAAAAGTGATCAAAAAAGTTGCATTCATTCCACAATGGTACCAATAGATAATACGCCTTTGCCTGCAAAAAAATGCCCTCTCCCTCCAGTCCACAAGTGGAAGTACAAACAAGTTATTGGTCACAGAAAATAGTGCTGCGGTGAAAATGTAAACAATAGAAGATGTTTGGATTTTTTTAACCGTACTATAGCATAATGAAAGCCCTACATATTTGATATTGCTGGAATCGTATCAACCTGCAGAATACAGAGAACACATCATTTAAATCATAGAGTGAAAAAATAAAAACATGCAAACATGGCACAAGCACGTTTTTTTTTCACATTTTTTAAATTTTTTTCCACTTTTTTTCACATGTTGCTTCACTTAGATTTTTTTTGCAGTGTCTTAGTATATTCTATGGTACAATGAATAATATAATTAGAAAGTACAACTTGTATTTCAAAATAAAAGCTCTTATACTTCTATGTAGGTGGAAAAATAAAAAAGTTATGGCTCTTGGAAGGCGGAGAGAAGAAAATCAAAGAGCCATATTATTTTGACTGTGAGGAGTTAAAGGGGTTTTGCCAACCTAACAGGCTGAACTGTCCTCTTGAGCCTTAAAAAAAGGGGCGTTGGGTTTCTGTGTTTAAAAAAACAAGTAACTCCTCCATGATTTCATTGCACCACCTCCCATGCACGCTCCTGATACTCTCTGTAGTTGAGCAAACATTGTTTCGCTAAATGACAGAGGATAACTTTATTGTGCACAAGCTCTACAGGTTTTGCTTTCTCCCTCTTATCTGCTCAGGAGAGAAGATAAGATTCAAGCAGGCAGTGTTCAGGAACTGCTGCAGGGAGGGAGAGAGGAGGGCTGAGCAGGGAGCGTCTGCATGTTTACTCAGATAATTACATTACAACCAGCAGATTCTCTATACAGCAGACACAGGCTTTTTTCTCCCCCTCCCTCCAAAGCTCGTTCATCTTCCCTGTCATCAGATAAGAAGTGCAAACAACACAATAATGGCCAGATCAGCTCCTGGTCATAGCTAATGTAAACAGTCAGGAAACTAAGGGCATCTAAGCAACGCTGCAGCTCTCACAGGCTACACTTTTTTTTTAATTACATATACTTAGAAAAGTGATTAAATACTCATTTTGGAGGATCCCACGACAACATTAGATCATGGCAAAACCCCTTTAAGGGGTTGAACTTTCATGACGGAAAAGTGACACAATTTATTTTAGTGCCCATTTTGCAGCTGATAAAATAAATTAAAGAATGAAAGCCTTTTTTTTACGATTTTTCCTAATATTATAAAAAAAAGTAACAGGAAAAAATACAAAAAAATAAAGACTCAAGTTTCAGGGAAAAAGAGGCAAAAAAATCAGCATCACAACCAAGTGCGAGAGAGCGTCACTGCCTCAAAACCCGCCTGAAAATGAAAATGTGTCAGGAAGGGGGGAAAGGGCTCAGTCAGGGACTATGTAAAGAAGAAGTTCGATAAATTCTGTTGTATTTCAGGTTTTTTCTAAAAACATAAATCTAATTATGAAAAGACAAAATTTGTACAACACTTATCAAAAGAACACAACACTGTTAACAATTGACAAACTCCTGCCTTGTTAATAACAATCCACTAAACAGCATAACCAGTGTGAAGAAGAAAAGGTGCAAATGAACTGCAAAAGACTTGTGAAGAATGAACGATGGAGCTTCCAGTAACTAGCGGGCGGCCATTTTTACAGAACTGCAACTTTCCTGAAGTAAAAGTGTCAAGTACTTAGAGGTAATGTTAAAGTCAAGAAGGTGAAAACACTTCCTGTGCTACGGAGCTGCAACATGTTTGGGAATAAGATTTGGTCACAATATTCCACCAAACTTACATGATACATGAACACGAACAGAACACAAGTTTCTGTACTGAAAGTAAACAACAAGCTTAAATCTTAAGGAATGACTACAGTAAATATATTGAAAAATGGTGAAGTATGTCAGCGCTGTATAAAAAAGAAAATGGATAAACAGAATAAAAATAACTTGCTAATGTACTTCTATCAACAAGAAAGCTTTAGGCTAGAAACCAAACCCTCAAAAACCAGGGGTTTTAAAAAAATTAAAAAAGTCCCTTAAAAGTTTAGTCCCCCCCTGATCAAATAAGTGATGTTTTCAAAAAAGCGACACAAATTATAGCATAAAAAACAAATCATCTTCATAGTCAGCAATTTCTTAGGGGGGAAGAGTAAAAAAAAAATACTCTGATTCATGCGTGTCTTGATTACTGTAACTTATAGCAACTCAATCACTCTTACCTCTTAAATGAAACTTAAAAATGCTACCATTTTTCGGGCCCAATCACAACACATTCCCTTTCTACCTTGGGGCCAGCTACTGCTTTTGGGGGCCCCCAACCCTTTAGTGTAGATCGAACTTTTTAAGAAAAGTTAATTTTCTAGTAGAATTTCCTTTTTTCCAAATTTTTTAAGAACTAAAACCGAACATTTACTGTTCGTTCGAGAAAAATTTCTAGTTCTATTCGACACCCTTTTTCATTTTCTTTTCCCCAAGCGGTTTTCCCGCACTTGTGGCGGCCATCCAACCCACCTTTCTGCACTTTGGCGGCCATCCAATCACCTTTTTTGCACTTGTGGGGGCCCATCCAATCCCCCTTTTCTGTACTTGTGGGGGCCACCCAATCCCCTTTTTTCTGCCATTTTGGGGGGCAGCCCCCAAATTTCCCCTTTTTCTGTACTTTTTTTTTTTTTGGGGCCCCCCAAAACACGTTTCTGTACTTTTGGCGGCCACCCCAATTTCCCCCTTCTGCACTTGTGGGGGGCCCAAACCCAAAATTCACCTTTCTGCACTTTGTCGGCCCCCCAAATCACCTTTTTTCATTTTTTGGGGGCCACCCAATCCCCTTTTTCTGTACTTGGGGGCGGCCACCCAATCACCTTTCTGCATTTTTGGGCGGCCATCCAATCCCTTAAATTGTACTTGTGGGGCCACCCAATCACCTTTTTTTCATTTTTGGCGGCCATCCAATCACTTTTTCCCGTACTTTTGGGGGCCATCCAATCAGTGCAGAGCACAGGGGAATGTAAAAAAACGTCATCGCTAAGGTGTAGGGCTTTCATTGGCTGCAAAAAACACATCCCTATGTTATTATATTTCACTTATTCCCTTTGTAAAACACCTTTTTCAGCCACTCCCCTGAACTGTACAGACTGCTCTTAGTAAAAATAAAATTTTTCCTCTCCATAGCCCAAGAAATAGTTCGGGATTTTGGGAAAACCCCGGGCTGATTTTCCCCACCCCCCGAAGCTGTTATTTGGGAACATTTGCAGATCACAAAACGCCTAACCCCCTCCCAAAAAATAATAATAATAATAATCTTTATTTATATAGCCCCCAACCCAAATTCCCCAGCACTTTTACAATGTAGAGGGTATTTAAATTTCAGACAAAAAACAAAACAAACACAGTGAAAGCTACTTACAGAAAGAGACACAAGGGGTGGGGGGCCCTGCTTTGGAGGGGCCTTTAAAATCACTAGGGTGCCCGGGGGAGACAAAGGGGAGAAAAGGGTTTAATTTACAATGGTCCCCTTGTTTCATAAATAAAGGGGTTTGGTTTTTCCCTAAAAAATTGGGGGAACCTGCAACCATTTACAGTACATCTATATACAGATAAGTATAAAATATATATTTTTTGGATATGTATTTACAGAGTGCTTTGGGTTTGCTAAATCATACACATGCCCAAAAGTTCCCCTTTTCAGTTTCGGGGGGTTTAATAATTTTTATAATACACCCCTCCAAATCTCCTATGTGGGCCCAAAGGGGGTTTTTTGGCCCCTCCCCGGATGCAGGGGCCCCCTAGCAGCTGCTACCGGGTTCAAAACCCCCTATAGCTAACCACTGCTTGCAACTGGGCCCCCATCATTTCAGTTAGCCATTGAAAGGAATGAAATAATTTTTTTGCCTCCCCAATTTTTTTTTTTCACTCTTTAAAACCAAATTTTTTTTTACTAAGTTGTTCCCAAACTCTCCAGGTTACTGTTATGGATGCTAATTACAGCTTCTCCTCACCTGTATAAGTATAAAAAATAACCAGAACAACTTCTCCCATTGACTTTAATGGGGTTCGAGTTCAAATAGAACTTCGAACCGAACTCACAAACGTTCAAGGTTCTAATCGAACTGGAACTTTTTACTGTTCGCTCATCACTACCAATTACTTTAGAATTAATTTAAATGTATGATTTTCACTTCACTTCCTAAGCTTTCCACAGTGCTGCAACTCTATGCATGAAATGCTCTCTACAGTGCTGCAAGCCTAACCATAAAAAACTTTCCACAGTGCAGCATCGCTTTCCATGAAATGCTCTCCATTCTGTTGCATGCCTAACCATGAAAAGCTCTCCACAGTGCTGAACCCTTTCCTATGAAAAGCTCTCCACAGTGCTGCATCCCTACCCATGAAAAGCTCTCTGAAGTGCTGTGTTCTTACCTATGAAAAGCTTTCCACAGTGCTGTACCTCTAGTCATGAAAAACTCTCCATAAAGCTGCATGCCTTTGCATGTAGAGCTCTCCACAGTGCTGCAAGCCCTCCATTGCCTCCCTCATCTTGGTCTACTATCCTACTCATAAAAGTGTTTTTACAAATGGACTAGCACTAACATCCTTTATCATCCAAGCATGTCACTTCTGCCAAGGCTTTCCTAGACTTTTCTTGTGCTGCACCAGTTCTCTGGAATGAGTTACACTAAACATTCGCCCCTAATTTTAATTTCCACTTTTTTTAATCTGAACTGAAACTCATCTTTTTAGTAGGGTCTTTAACATTCCATAATCCAATAGCTCTTTGTTTACTCATCTTTCTACATTCATTCTCAAGACCTGATCACCCACATTAAACAGTGTCTTTCACAAACCTTGCAACAATATAATTCATATCTGTGCAGGTCAATGTATAAAACAAACAATTTTACCTCTTGTGTCATCCCTGTTTTGTCATAGATCGTAAGCTCTAGTGACCCTCACTCCTTTTGCATGGATTGTTTAATGCATTTCTGCATTGTGTTCTCTGAGTGTCTACATACGTGGCCTCTAAAAGTGCTACAGAGCAGGCTTGTGCTAAACAAATCGAAGTTATTAATATAGCGAGGTCTAAAATTAACAAAAAGAAACACAAAAATCCCTGTTAATTTTATTTTATTTTTTTAAATTTGGACAATTTGAAAACTTTTTTCTCCTTTATGAATAATATTGTATTTGTCTGAGAAACCGTACTATAAATGCCTAAAACTGGGCAGACACTAAAGTAATCAGCCTAGAACTGGTCTATTTTGCTGAGAGAAAAATTGGATATGTGTTCTGTGTATGAGGTCATGGGTTTTCTCCAGAGAAGAAGCAGAAGTTATTAAACCTCATCACATGAGTATAAAATTGGATATTCAGTAGCCGAGGCAGCAGTTTGAGGCAAGCACAAATGTAATCTTACCAACGTAACACAATTAACAACTTCAAAATGCCACAATTACTGGTGTGAGATTCTGATCCATAAGAGCCGATGATGACACACGTGATCATGTGCTCTCCGGTCTACGGATAGATTGTCCATCACACTATATGGGCATTTTCATAGAGCTAGAGTGCAGTAGAGGAAACAAAGCATGATCTCTTTCTCTGTTATACTATTAGGGGCCGTTTACATGGCACAGGACAAATACTGGTCAGTTTATCCCGCCGGGGGTTTGAACTTTTTTAGGCCGTGCACACGGCCGCAGGGGACGGGTTTTTTTCCGCGATTTGCAAGGAAAAACCCTCCCCTTCACATAACATGCCCTTCTCCGCCCGAAAACCAACGGAAAAGAACATGTTCTATGAGTTTTCCCGGGCCGCCGCATCTAAAAAACGCCGGTGGAAAACCGGTAGTGGGGGGCGTTGCACGGGTTTTTTCCCAAAAACCCATGTTAAATGTTTTCACCCGGTTTTCAGACGGTTTTCAAAACCGAAAACCGGCTGAAAAACCAGGTGAAAACCCGTGCCATGGGGACATGGCCTTATACTCGCAAAGTGTTCAATGAAAATGGAATCTAATTGTCATGATATACTTAAGGGGGTTGTCTCACTACACTGTTTTAGAGAGCAGCTTTTTATTTATGCATCCTGCTCATCCTGGGCAGGGTTGGTTTTTTAGCAAATCAGCTCGTTTCAAAGGTCCTAATTACCTGAAATTTGAACAAATCTCTTGCTTTCAAGTCTAGAGAAGCTCCAGAGCTAAACATATAATTAGTCTCCTTTGTTTTTAAACAATAACACCCGTATCTGTGTGCCAACTTGTGGTGAACCTCACCCTGCTACCAAAAAAACAAAAAAAGCGGGAGACCAAACTGAAAAAAATTACTTTTTTCTTCTCAACAAGAAAAATAAAAAAAGAATCGATTTTGGAAAACTCTTATTTTTGGGTTTCCCCCAAAAATTTAAAGCTAACCTGAAATGGGGAACAACCCCTTTTAAGGGAATTTCCCACCTAAGATATTTAAAGCATTTTCACAGGACGAAAAAAAAAGTCGGTGATCCCCCTCTAGGAAAACCATACCTTGGCTCTAGGTCTTGCCTAGGAAATTATAGACCAGTAAGTTTAACATCTATTGTGGGAAAACTATTTGAGGGTCTTATAAGGGGGCTAAACCCCGGGAAATGTGGCTGAAAAATAATGTTAAAAGTATTTCCACATGGTTTTTTCTAAGACAAAATTTTCATAAAGCGCAACTTGGACTAGGGGTGACATGTATGAACGGGGCTGCGGCAGTTATTTGGTGGGATGTCCGCCAAAAAACCTGTCATAGTCCCTGTCCGACATATGTATGAACTGTCGTGCGGCAAAAACTGGTGCAAGTCCGGCATCCGCGCCAATTTTTGTCTGTGTCAATTCTTAGGGGGCATGTCACGGCACATTCATAAGATTCGATAAATTTATGAATGTGGCTTGACAGAATGTGGCGCAAAAGTGTCGGACTAATCCATGCCAATTTCTAAGTGGCGAGGAAGAGACAAGTTTAAGCGCAGACACTTTTTGCCCCACTTTTTAATGCATAAAGGTGACTCACAAGGAGACACATTTATAAAGTGCTGTGAGATACTTTCATACATACTGACAACTGCTTCACTAATCTACCGAGAAGTACAACTGTCAAGGTGGCGCCACTTTTCATACATGTCCCCCATGGTGTTTTAAGACTTTGCAAAGACGTTTGACACTGTCCCTCATAAGCCTCTATTGGGTAAATTAAAATCTTTAGGGTTAGAAATGATAGTGTGTAATTGGATTGAAAACTGGCTATCAGAAAATACTCAGAGAGTGGTGGTAAATGACTCCTATTCTGGTTCCAGGTTATATGTGATGACCCCGAGCCTAAGTGCTGAGTCCTATTTTATTCAATTTATTTATTAATGATATAGTGGAGGGGATTAATAGCACTGTTTCTATTTTTGCAAATGAGAACGAGCTATGTAGTGTAGTGCAAACTATGGTAGATGTCCGTAAAGTGCAAGCAGACCTGGACACACTAAGTGTTTGGGCATCCACTTGGCAAATGAGGTTCAATGTGGATAAATGTAAGGTTCTGCATCTCGGTACAAATAATCTGCAGGCATCAAATGTCATAGGGGAAAAATCTGGAAGAATCACTTGATAAGAAGGATCTTGTTGTATTTGTAAATCATAGATTACAGAACAGCATGCAGTGTCAATCAGCAGCCTCTAAGGCCAGCAGGATATTGGCGTGTATTAAAAAGACTCATGGACTTGTGAGACAGGGATGTAATATTACTGCTGTATAAAGCATTGGTGCGGCCACATCTGGAATATGCTGTTCACTTCTGGGCACCAGATTATAGAAAGGATGTAATGGAGCTAGAGAGACTTCAAACACGAGCAACCAAAGTTATAAGGGGAATGGAGCATCTTAGTTATGAGAAAAGGTTAAAAGAATTAAACCTATTTAGTCTTGGGAAAAGACGGCTCCGGGGGGACATGATTCATTTATATAAGTATATAAATGACCCCTACAAAAAGTATGGGGTAAAGCTATTTCATTTAAAACCCCCTGAAAAGACAAAGGGGGTGCTACCTGCATCGGGAGAAAAAAAGATTCAATCTCCAGAGGAGAAAAGCCTTCTTCGCCATGAGAACTCTGAATCTGCGAAAAAAACAGCTTCAGGCGCTGCTCTTAGCAGAAATATGCGAGGACTTCAAGAAAGTCTTAAAGGGGTTGTCTCACTACAAAGATTAGCTTTCAACATGTAGGGATCACTAAATTAAGACGCTTTCCAAATATATTGTTTTGTTAATTTTTTTGTTTGTTAAGGAGCTACAAGTGATTTTATCACCTTCTGTGCTCTCTCTGGTTCCCCAAGTGACCTACCTGTGTACTTCTTCTCCCCTGCTATTTGTTCTATCTGATAGCAGGGAGTGACATCATCCCACAGGTTGCAGCAGGCAGTGTGAGAGCTTGTGTGTTATCTGATCTTTCAGACAAAAGACAGTAATTACTCCACTGTTTACTTTAGCTCAGCAGCTTCTCCTGTCCAGGTAGAAGGTAATTTATCTAATCTAGACTAATAAACATCATAAACAGAGAAGTCCAAAAACACAGAGCTCATATGCTAATTACAGACAGCTTGACCAGGAAGTGACAGAGCAAAGCAGCATTATTTCATTCATGCATCTTATGAAATTATGAGATGAGACAACCGCTTTAAGTACTTACTACTAAATAACATTAATACATATGTAGTTGCATAAAACGTCTGGATCCAGCCTGATGGCAATTCTGGGAGCAAGAATAAAATATTAAGTTAAGGCAGATTGGTTCTTGCCATATGGGTTCTATAGCCTACATCAGCAGGGGAGACAAAGCTTAAAAATTCCACATTCATATCTTTCTCCGCCCTTGGTTGAACTTGATGGATATTTGCCTTTTTTCCACTGTATTAACTATGTACCCTATCTCCAGAACAGGGGTCATCCACCCCATCCTGCTTGGTAAAGGTGTCATCCTACCATTGCATCCAGGGATCAAATAAATAAGTTACCCTACGTGTTTGAGGCTCCCATATGACTCCTATAAAAGATAATGCAGAGAGCCACTGACATGTGTGGCCAAATCTCCACTAATTTTCTACCTGGATCTTCTAGCCAGTGGCCACCTCAATGGTAGGAGACCTCTGTCCTGAACAGAGGTGTCGCTACCAGAGTTGGAACCCATATCAGGTGTGTGTGATTCATCCTATAGATATGCCAAAAATGTATATAGTGAGAATATATGAGTAAGTACACAAAAAAGTATTGAAAACATTACAATTTTATTTGACTGTTCAGAAAAGAAAAAAATATGTTTTTGGAGAATCACAGACAGATTTAGAAATGAATGACAGGATCTTCAAAGACATTGGTACAGTATGTAAAATCGCAGACTTAGCACGTCTTTGATTCTTTCATATTTACTGTATACAGAGAATTAACTCTAGTGTCATACCAAAGACTTAAGACTGAAAACACTGTGTACAGTATGGGTTCTGAAGAGGGCAATGTGACAGGGGCGTTTTGGTTAATACCATTACTCACAAAAAAGAGGGCATTTACTTAAAATCACAGAAAAAGGCCCACATTTTCAACTACAGGATCAGGTCAAACATCCATTCTCAGTAGGAGGCCATGAAAGCTACATGGGAAAAGCTGCACGGGGGTAGATACTGATGAACAATCACTCACACACCTACTATGCATGAGAGGGGTGATTACTTATTAGATTATAGAACGTTGGATATAAACCAGTTCACACCGGTATACAGAAGAGCCACAGCACCATACAAGGAAGTTTGCTCAAGTGCAAAAATCGCTCACACTCCTACTATCCATGAGGGGAACAATTGCTTAGTACACAACTGCACATTAGATAAAAACCAGTTCACACCAGTATGCAGAAGAGTTGCAATACTATATTCGGGAGATTGCTCAAGGGCAAAAATACTGATAACCACTCACACACCCACTATCCATGAGATTAGTAAACAACTGCACATTGGATAAAAACCAGTTCACACCAGTATGCAGAAGAGTTGCAATACTACATTCGGGAGATTGCTCAAGTGCAAAAATACTGATGAACCACCACTCACACACCCACTATCCATTAAATTAGAGCACAACTGCACACTGGATAAAAAACTGTTCACACCAGTGTGCAGAAGAGTTGCAATACTATATTAGGGAGATTACTCAAGTGCATAAATACTGATAAACAACCACTCACACATCCATTATCCATGAGATTAGTAAACAACTGCAAATTGGATAAAAACCAGTTCACACCATTATGCAGAAGAGTTGCAATATTATATTATAGAGATTGCTCAAGTGGAAAAATACTAATAAACAACCACTCACACACCCACTATCCATGAGGGGAGCAATTACTTAGTACATAGATGCCCATAGGATAAAAAAAAACAGTTCACACTAATATGCAGAAAAGCTGCAATACCGGTCAGGTACAAAAATACTGATAAACAACCACTCACACATTTACTATCCATGAGGCAGTTTTGTCTTGTGCTACCGGCACTGTGTTGTGTTGGGCACTGGGAATATGCTGGGCAACTCACCTGACCCAAGAGTATTGGCACTACCAATAGGATGTAAGCTAGCATGGTGCACCACTTGTAACCTTCTGACTGGCGTTCCCTGAATGGTACTGCAGCTCTTCTCTATACTGGTGTAAACTGGTTGCTATCCTATGTGCAGTTATGTATTAAACGATTGCTCCTCTCATGGATAGTAGATGTGTGAGCGATTATTCATCAGTAATCTGCTACTGTGCAACTCTTCCTGTGTAGAAATGGGACTTTTATTGCCTCCTGCTGGATTTTTTTTAACCTGCCTCTATAGTAACAAGTATGGATTTCTTTTTCTATAATTTTGGATAAAACTATTATATTAAATGATCTATAATTTTTAATGTAATTTGTACTATTAGGTGGGCACATGTACAAGACCTTATATGATTGGTTTATTGTATAGGCACTGTTTGGAAATGTTGGGGCACTATACAGCAACACTATTTTTAATACTGTGATACTGTGTAAGTATTGATTGGATGTATAAGCTCTATCTCCATGTATAAAAACAAACAATTTGAGGCTTGTTTCAAAGATAATTATCCATAACGCTCAGTCTACAGCTCCATAGAACATGCCAAGTTTACGATGTGTTGTTATTCCCCACGTAGGTCATGTCTCTAAGAACTAAAATTATTCGAACTAGTAAAAAAAAATTAAATTTATAAACCCCATCAGAATATTTTTCCCTCTGATTTAGAACCTGGATCCTCTTCAGAATCTACTGGTCGTTTACTTATCCAGCCCAACCCCATCCTTATCCTCACCTATCACATCAAATTCATACAGCTACAATTTTTGTAAATTACTCTGCTCATTAGGCCCATACATTGGGATACTGAAAAAAATTTATTCTGACGTCAGGGCCGTGATAGGGCCATTGACTTCTATACGGCAAAAGTAGTCTTGATTTGACTATGTTTACCCTATTTACTGAATGTATACACTTTGTGCTTTAGATACAAATGGTTGACCACACTTGTGTGTCCGTTGCAGATACTGTCCATGTTCAGTTAATAGGGCAAACATAGTCCAATTTGGTCTAGCCGAAGAGTCTTATTTGCATGGTTGGGGAATGGGTACAGGAGGTTAATGAGGTTCCCTCTCCTGATGGATCTACTGTGCATATAAATACATGATTACATGGCTAGGCAATGCTGATGGGCTTGAACAAAACTGCACACATCTTTTAGCAAGTGGACTACTACAGGACATATCTAGTGGCATCCTCTTGAAAGGATGGAGAGCACTACAGATTATAAAACTGACATCAGTTGCACATATTACGAGGGTTGCTCTGAAATTACTGCCTTCTATACTCCTATGTTAGCCAACAAGATCAGAAGCGGATGTTGGTAGTATGGCAAAAGAGTCTAGACCTTTCCATCAATAACCATTGCATTTTATTACCGATGGCAGCAGAGTGGCAGTCTGGCAAAAGTGTGTCTTAAACAAAAATGTGTATAAAGCAAAGGTATTTCATGAATTTCTCCATGCAGAAAAAAAAAATTGCACCTACTGACATTCATAACTTTGGTGCCTTTTGATTTCTATCAGTTTCCAGGCCAATGAAAGGTGGGCTGTGTGGACAACAATCCTGAATATACTCTCTCCTTAAACCCAATCCCAACCCTCACCATAACCCTACATTGGGGTTAGGGTTGTTTACCTCCTTGTGGTTCTTCCAGTTCCAGAAGCACTACTCCTCAGATGTTACTTCTGCTTCAATGTGACTTTTAGTGTAAGAGGTTGGTTTCACTACAATGATGAGTTTTTAGCATGTAGGGAACGTTAAATCAAGACTTTTTCCACAAATATTCCTCTTTTGATTTTTTCCTGGTCAGGAGATGAGAGATTGTATCTGCTCTGAGTGCACACAGGCGTCTCTGGTTATTGTCCTGCTCTCCCTTCACAATTAGACAGAGAGCAGGGAGTGACATCACCACAGGTTAAATAATTACATAGTTACATAGTTTGTCAGGCCGAAAAAAGACCCATACGTCATACCCTTCAGCCTACATTAACATCCATTTATTAAAGTGTTTGCTAAAGTGTTAACCGTGTTGATCCAGAGGACTTGCAAAAACCCCCATGTAGGTAGAAGCCAATTGACCTCAATGTTAGTGATAAAAATTCCATCCTGACTGCCAAATCTGGCAATCAGAATAAATCCTGGATCAATGACGCCCACTCCTGAATCCTGGGGACTATAACTTGTTATTTACATCTAGAAATGTATCCAGCCCCCTCTTCGTGATTCTAGACACTATCACCATTATAATATTACATCTATAATGGTATACCGAGACCTTCTTTCATTCGGATCCGTTGTCACAATAAACCTGTTTTATATTATACATCTAGAAATGTATCCAGCCCCTTCTTCTTCGGAATCAGGTACACTGATAACTTGTTATGGTTATCACTCTCCGCCAGAAATGCATTCCAAACCCTTCTGAACTCTGTTAGTGATTTACACAATGACAATTTCCTCTGACAAGAAGTTCCAACAGTCAAACCGGTCCTAACATTAAAGAATCCCTTTCTATTTTTATTGTAAAACTTTCTTTCCCAAACGTAGCGATGCCCCCTTGTTCTAGATACAGCCCAGGGTATAAATAAATCTTGTAGCAGATCGTCTATATTGGCCCTTAATATATTTAAAAAACATATTTATTAGTCCCCCCCGAAGCCGTCTTTTCTCAAAAAAACTAAATAACCCCAATCTTGCCAAAACATTTCTGTGTACTGTAGTCCACCCAGCTCCCTTTTTAATATATTTTCGTTGCCCGCCTTGTACCGCTGTTCAAGCTCTACAATGAAACTTTCCCTGTGCACGGGTGCCACTAAAAATCTGTACAACAATATTCCATGTTTGGTTCCTAACCATGACTTGTATAGTGGGAGAGAATAATGTTCACATCAAGAGCATCTATGCCTCTTTTTAATACACCCCATGATCCTATTAGCCTTTGCAACTGCTGCCTGACACTGGCTTCTACAGTTTAAGTTTTTACTGTCCACTAGGATTGAAGTCCTTCTCCAAGTCACTTTTACCCAGGTTTTTCCATTTAACATGTAATCATTAATGGATTTCTCTTCCCCATGTGCAAAACCTTGCATTTATCTGTATTTAAACCTCATCTGCCACTTCTCTGTCCATGCCTCCAACCTATGCAGAGTCCCTTTTTTAATAACACATAAATCCACCATTGTGTGGGATTCCTGTTACAGATCTTAGTATCATCTGCAAAGATTGATATTCTACTGTGCAATCCCTGAGTAAATCATTTATAGAAATATATTAAAGATATAGGTCCCCAATACAGAGTCCCAAGTACCCCACTAGTAACTAGGGATCCAGTCTATAGCACGCGATAATTGCCACCCTTTGTTTTCTATCCTTGACCAGGTTGCTTACCCTCATGCACAGTGACCATTTTCCCCCAGTCCTAGCATTCTCATTTTACCTTACCAACCTTTTATGTGGACAGTAATCAAATGCTTATAGAAAAATCCAAATATATGACATCCAGTGCCTCACACCCCGATCCAGGTCTGGAACTAAACCTCCTCATAAAAGCAGATGAGATTAGTCTGACAGTACGATCCTTCATAAACCCATGCTGGAAACGGCGTTATACATTTATTTTCAGTGAGATACCTAGATAACATCTCTTAACAAACCTCAAAACATTTTAACCTCACAACAGAGGTTAAGCTTACCGTCCTATATTATCCAGGATCACTTTTTGTCACCCTTTTTTGAATATTGGCACCGACATTTCTATGCGCCAATCCCTTTGGGAACATACGCCAGTTATTATACAGATCCATAAATATTAAGAATAAGGCCCTATCTATCACATTACATAACTCCCTTAGGACCCGGAGGGAAAACAAATGTAATACCGTTCAGGGCTGGTGAATTTGTCAATTTTAATCTTCCTAAGGGCGGAGCTGCACTCTTCCTGGGTTTAGACAAGAAACATTTAAGTTGGAATTTACCTCCTCCCTTTGCTCATCAACAGGAAAGGCGCAGCCTCCTCCTCGGTAAATTAGTGGAGAAGAAAATTATTTAATAGTGTTTGCTTTATCTTCTCATTCGCCTCCTATAGTCTCTCCTCTGTACTTTTTAATGGGCCAAATTTTTCTTTTTTAAAATCTTTTTTATTACTATTTATATAGTTAAAAAAATATTTTGGGGTTAGTTTTACTTTTCTAATGCAGATACTTCTTTCTGTCCTCCAGCTTTGCTTCCTTAACTTTATTTACACAACTTTATTTTTTCCCTATATCTTCTAGTGCCTCTTCACTGCCCTCCTGTTTTAGTAGGCTGAAAACGCTATTCTTTTTTGTTTTTATAATTGCCACCATTACAGTCCTCTGTTGAACCACATTGGGTTTTCCTGTTCTAATTATTTATTACACATATGGTGATTGTACCGCTCACAGTGGGCGCGCTAAGAAGTTTTTAAAGAGATCTCCCATTATATTTTTGTTCTGCTATTTGTAAACAACATTGTCCCATTCAAATAACAGAGAATAGTTTCCTCTCCCTAAGCAGGGTAAAATTAGCCATCCTCAAATTCAGTGTTTTTGTATTGCTCCCCATGGACAAAAAGCTCTAATTGCAGTATAAATGGAAGATTTATTAAATTAAGGTCACTGATTCCCTATTTGCACCATCAACCTTGAACCTTTGATTACTTCTGTCAGGTCTATTAGTCAATATAAGTCTAGAAGGGTCTTCTTCTTAGACGGTTCCTGCATCCATATGGCAAAGGAATTATCTTTAGTAATAGACAAAAACCTTTTTCCTTTGTGAGAGCTACAGGTTTTCAGATTCCCAGTTTAATGTCCTGGGTAGTTAAAGATCGCCCAGAAAAACAAGCCTCATTCTGATATAGATGCTTCATGCTATTTGCCTGAGGAGCAACTCATCTATGGTTCTGTTTATATTTGGAGGCTCAGATCAGACTCCTATTAGAATTAATTACTGTAACTACCCCCATGTATAGTTACCCATAATATTCCACCTGTTTCCATTACTAACTATTATCTATTCCCGCAGTGTTGGCTTCAGACAGATTTTACATAGAACAGACACCTTTCTCCCCCCCTTCGCCGGTGTTTACGTTCACTTCTAAAAAGACTGAAACCCAGTCAAGTTAACCGCCCATCGCAGGTCTTCATCCACCACGACTCAGTTATCCCCTAACTAAGCTCATATTTTTCTTCCTGCAATTAATTACTTTTCAATTTCATTTATTTTGGTGGTCAGACTCCTAGGCATTGGTTACAATGCAATTTTAGAGATTTTCCAGTTTTTATTCCTTTCTCCCTATTACTTTTTAACTATTGCTAACCCTATCCCTTCCACTACCCACCCCCTGATTTATTTCCTAATTCCCCAGCTCTCTATCTTCACTATACTTGCACGCTATATGTATATTCCCTCCACCCCAGTACCCTAGTTTTAAATATTCCCCAGCGTCCTAGCGCTTTAGTCACCCAATTACAGCTGCAACAGCTACCATTTTTGGGTGCAGCCAGTCCCCTAGCATAGAGCCTGTAGCCAAGACAGAAGTCAGCTCCAGTTCTCTCCAAAAACCCAAATCCCTCTTTCCTACACCAATTTATTGAGGCCACTTATTCGACCTCGTCATAATCTCCCTCTGCCTTTCTGGTGTGGACCCGTGGAACAGGCAATATTTCCTGAAAATATTACCTGGAGGTCCTTGACTTGAGCCGCACTCCTATTCCCTCATCTTACTGGAGCCGTACACGGATTGTTCTTGCGGCAGCAATTGCATTTCTGAGCCGATAATCCCCCTCATCCGCCTATCTTTCTGCAAAGTTTTGTTGGGGTTGCAGTTCATGACTAGCCTCCCTAACACTCTTCTTTCCCTCTACCCTTCTTCTAACAGTTACCAGCAGCTCATGTTCCATCACTGCACTTCAATGCTGCCACCCTCCCCAAGCATCGACACCTGCGAGTGATTGCTCATAGTGAGCAGTAAACTCGCTTTGAATCGGCAATGGATCTCAGTGTTGCCAACATGCTCATTTAGATCCAGGAATACTTAATTCGAAATGTACAGTTGCACACAATCTTTGCAAGCACAGCAGTATGCCCCTCGAAACAGTAGCTCCAAGGATGGCATACATTGCACAGGTATGTGCACTGACAGCAAATGGTCAAACAGGAACTCATGGTTATGTGTACAAAAAAAAAAAGAAAAAAAAGAATACAGATGCAAAAATGAAAAATCTGTATAGATACTGCCCTTTTTCTAAAACCCCGAAATCTAAAGCCTCCCCCCAATATAAGTTTACCCTACACTTAAGCAAACAGACACTATAAAACAAAACAACACAAAAAACAAAACACCACACTCGCACTCCAGAATACTAGTCGCTACACCATTTATCTTATAACCCTTTGATCCGTCAGCAGACAACTCTCCTCTTAGAATGCAAATGGCCTACTGCTCCACAAGCTGCAATTTGAACTCAGCTGTTTTAGGTAACCATCACCCCAACCTAGCCACCTGACCAAGTCACCTACCAAGTAAAACCTGATTGATATCAGTTCATAACTCAGTATGTAATGTATTCTTGTCATTATGAGGAACTTCAATACACAAAACTACTCTTTAATACAAATACATGTAAATTAGACACACTGTATAGCTGCAACGGATAACTATATTTTCCTGTCTACAGATTTTAAATTTATTGCACTGAAAATAAACACATGGCATTTGCTGAAGATAAACAAGGACTTACTCCACCCAATAAAATTTTAAGTCCCACACTTAAGCAGAAAAGACACTTCAAAACAAAACAGACACAAGAACCAAAACAGACACACACTCGCCCGCTCAGAAGTACTCGCCTTACACCCCTTAACGCTTTGATGCCAGCAGAAACAGCAACTCACCTCTTAGAAGGCAAAAAAATTGGAATCTCGCAAGAGGAACATATGAGATTGACTATTAATCACAATATTTACTATTTTGCCCATAGTAAAACTTAAACTCTATCAGTACTCAATCTATAAAACACTAAAACATAACTTTTATTATGTACTTAACCCTCTAGTACACACACTATTTAAAAACCTGAGTTTCTAACCTCGTCAATTTTTCTTCCTATTTCTGAAGAATAACTCCGTTTCCAATATCAAGTCTGGTGGAACCCCACCTACCTAACAGAAAACCTATAATACATGTAAATTACTAACTCCAGGTAGAGGATCCCAAGAATCCTACTTGGGCATTGTCTCTAATCTAAAGGACAAAAACATATAATGCTTCCTTGTAACACCCTCTTGCAAACTGGTATACTTTGTAGAGGACAGAGGTGAGAAAATCACAGTTTAAAAATGTCATGTGCCTGACCTCCCCAACATGATTCACAAAGCTATAACTGGCTCATCAATGGGTAATAGGTCCGGTCACATGTGTGTAGCTCACTTCCTTTTATAACCTCTTAGGTACACAACCCTATTCAGGTGCTCACTAATTAGCCAACAGAGAAATCCCCAAAACCCATTTCCCCCTTTCTGCTCTCCTAAATGCAAAATGATACCATGTACTGCCACTGACACAATGCTCCCATAAACAACATTCCTCAGACATGTTCACCATCTCCATAGCGCGCTTGCGCCCTATCTTACCATGCCGCCCGTGCCTGCGTGCTGTATTAATAGAGATATCTGCCCTGACTGTGATGGACTTCCTTTCCCAAATTCTCTTATATTTATTGTGTCTGCGTGGCTCACCTAGAATGGACTAAACAGAATAGATGTTACATTCCACAGCACACTATCAGCTTTTTCACCTCCCAAAGAACCCCTTCTCCTCCATGGGCTGATATGCATATTCATTGGGATACATACTCCATTGTACTGTACACTATTGTCTTAGTCTCTTCCCATGAACCACTTCTTCTCTGTATCTAATATACATGTTCATTTAATAAAACTTTGCATTTTTCATTGGGGAAAACACACTCCATTGTACTGTACAATATTGTCTTAGTCTCTTCCATAAACCAAACCCCTCCCCGTATCTGATATACATATTCATTTTAATAAAGCTACAGGCCCTATGGTTAGCCCGCCCTCCCTCCTGCAACTTCACCTCCCACCTGCAACTTCACCTCCCACCTTCCCCAGTTAATACATTCGTGCTCCATTGTATTTATATACAGTGTATTGCATATATTGCATTCAAACTTAGCACAAAATCTACGCAGCGAGCAGAAACAATAAATCCATACCTACGTAGATGTATACAACAATAGATGGTAATCTACTCTCGAACTGCGTCTCATCATGAAACGTAATTTGTATGTATTATAGTTCAGTTGTTAACGAGCTCTTCATGCACAGAAACAATATACATATATCCCAATTTGATAAATAGAAACTGTGGCCTCATGTGATCAATACCTATCATCATTGCAAGACACAGGGAAAATGGGGGACAAGGTTGGAGGAAAGAAGAAGCAGGAGGGAGATGGGGGAGGAGAGAGAAAAAAAAAAAAAACACCTATGTGAACTCCGATGCTCCTATAGTCATGTATTCAACCGTGCTATGTACCACTGACCGTACTTAATCACATATACTATGTTTCTTCAAAAATTATATAGGGAATAAGCAAGATTAAATAAATGCTGAAAATGAAAAGCCTTCATTTAGGCCATTGGGGTTCAATTTATTGAGTCTATATATCCATCTTGCCTCTTCCTGCAACAAAACTACATCCAGATCGCCCTTTCTTTCCCCTAGCTTTTTCACACAGATGCCCCAGAATTTTAGCACCTCTATTTCACCATTATGTACTTCTAAAATGTGTCTCGCTAGGGGGGTGTCACCTCTAGTTTTAATAGTACTCAGATGTTTCGAGATCCGATGATGAAACTCCTGTATGGTTTTTCCTACATAAATCTTGGGGCAGGTACACATAGCAATAGATAAATATGTAACCGCCTTTATATACATGTAAGCAACCTATACGTTCCTGGGTCTCACTTTGGGATCTTCCCTGGGATTCCCATAGTCCAAACAATTCAATATGACAAAGGTGGACCCGTATATTAGGAAAATTATTCTTCTTTATTTCAAAAACGACATACTTTCCTACAATCAATAAAAGCATCGCATCTGTATCAGTCACTAGACTAGTAGACGTAAGTTTCTAAAAGAGAAAGAGGGTTGATCCCTTGAAACGTTGCATCATTGCGGCGTTCACCCGGCCGGTTGTCCATGTACTCCTGTCCTACAAAATGCAGTGAAGCGCTACTAAGGTATTTACTGTTTATGCAACTTACGTCTACTAGTCTTGTGCTGATACGATGCGATTGCTTTTATTGATTGTATGAAAGTATGTCGTTTTTGGAATAAAGAAGAATAATTTTCCTAATATGCAGGTACATAGCCCCATACATCACCCCTCTGGTTTTACAGTTGATGAACTGTCTTATCTCAAATCTTCTCTTATCAATGGGATTAACCAATTCTTTAGTTTTCCATATAAATGGACAGAATGAACAGTTGCCACAGGGATATGAGCCACCACCAGAGACTGTAACCATGTTTTTTTGCCATCTCCCTCAAAATGACTATGCACAAATTCATCCCTAAGATTTTTTCCTCTTCTATAAGTGACACTAGGATATTTAGGAATCACCTCAGAGAATACTGGATCTGCTTACAGAATGTGCCAATGTCGTCTAAGTATAGCTCTCATATCATTGGCTCTATCATCAAAGTTTTCCTATCAGCGAATTAAATCAGTTTTTTCCTTCTTCTTTGTTTACTGATTAATAAATGTCCTCTGTCACTAGTCAAAGCCCTATTAAATGCTTTCCTCAAACATTTCTTAGGGTAACCCCTTGCCTGAAAACGTGCATTTAACTTTATACATTCTTCATTGAAAGCCTCTAAAGTAGAAAAATTCCTACGAGCCCTAAGAAATTGGCCTATCAGGATCCCCTTTTTTTGAGAAGGTGGATGCCAGCTAGAAAAGTGTAACAAACTATTGGTAGCCGTATTTTTCCGAAATATCTTTGTCTGAATCTGCTTGTTTTCATCCAACATAATGTCAAGATCAAAAAATTTATTTTCTCTCGATGAATTTCAAAGGTGAATTTCATCCCAATTTCATTATCATTGAGTCTAGATACAAAATCCTTGACTAATTCTTCACTACCATCCCAAAAAATCAATATATCATCGATAAAACGCCCCCAAAATAATATCCGATCTGTGAATATTTCAAGGTGTTCAGAAAAAACAATAGCATCCTCCCACCAACCTAAAAATAAATTAGCAAAGCTTGGCGCACAGACTGTGCCCATGGCTACTCCCTTTATCTGGTGATAAAAGGTGCCATCAAACATAAAAGAATTATGTGTCAAAACAAAATCCAATAACTGTAAAAAATCATTATGTTCCATAAATTGTGTACCTCTTGTGTTCAAAAAATACTTGATTGCTTTCAGGCCCAGGTCATGTCTGATGTTACTATATAGTAGGATGCTTGGGATCCCTTACTGGAGTTAGTAAATTACTGTATATATAAGGTTTTCCTGTTAGTAGGTGGGGTTCCACCAGACTTGATAATGGAAAGGGAGTTATTCCTTCAGAAGTAGGACGGGATACATTGAGAGGTTTTAAATAGTGTGTATAGAGGTTAAGTACATAATAAAAGTTACGTTTTAGTGTTTTATAGATTGAGAAATGATAGAGTTTAAGTTTGCCTATGGCAAAATAGTAAATATAGAAATCACCACAGGTTGGCACACAGGACAGACTACAGCTTGAAAACAGAGTGTGTTATCTCTAATAATCAAAGGTGATCAATTACTTTTGATTGTTAACTTTGAGCTCTGATGCTCACTGAACTATAGATTACATCTCCTGCACTCATGTCAGTGCAATTAGAAGAGCTGGAAATACGGAGCTGATATGGAATAATGAGGAAGCATGAATCTCAAGTTGCCTGTGACTCTATGAAACAACATGGTGAGTTAAGGCCTTTTAATGTACCATGGAACTGGAACTGGCATCAGAGCGGCGGCACTGGTGGACCTGGATACGCCAAAGAGAGGTAAGTTAACCAAAGACAGGCCTTGACCTTTTAAGGAGTCGGGTACCCCCCAAAAGGCAGGGACAGGGGTTGGGACCAGCGTCAGGGCCTCACTCTGTCTGTGTCTTCTCGTGTGTCCCTGACTGGTCCCTTACAGCATCCCAATCACAGCTGTGTGAACATAGCCTAATAGTGGGAATACCCTATGGGCGACATGTCAGAAAAGAGGCACTGCCACACCATTTTTAAGGTGCAATAAATGAGTGTAGAGTTCACCTGAATGAATGAATCTGTCAAAAATCTGGCGTCTGGTCATAGTATAATTGATGTGCTTAATCTAGGCGCATAGCATATCATTGCTAGCATATTTGATGTGCCTACTTTAGGCACATATAATGCACCTAGTTTTGGTGTGCAACAGTTCATTTATAGAGAGAATAGGGCATCAACAGTTTTTTGATACAAAATACACAAAAATAATGGCGCAGCCCTAATGGGACATGTCACCCTATATATTTACAAACATTTAAGCTGTTACATCCGGAGCCAACGGATGTCACTGCACCTCTGCTAACCCTACTGTGTATGTGGCCCCGAAGCAGACGGATGTCACTGCATCTCTGCTAACCTTACTGTGTATGGGGCCCCGGAGCAGATGGATGTCACTGCACCTCTGCTAACCCTACTGTGTATGGGCCCCCGGAGAAGACGGATGTTACTGCACCACTGCTAAACCTACTGTGTCTGGGCCCCCGGAGCGGACGGATGTCACTGCACCTCTGCTAATGAAGTTGTATTAGCAACAAAGGCTTTAATTTTCATAACAGTTTCAGAATAAGACAACTGCTGATTAAAAGAGAATTGCCTTTACTCATGAGTCATGTTTTCTGCTTCTTTGAATGGATGGACTTTTGTATGTCAAAAGAGAAACAACAGCGAACAAGCATCCTGCAACCATTGATGGAAGAACACAAGCCGGTGGTGGCAGCATTATGCTTTGGGGAATGTTTTTTGTGGCATTCACTGGGCCTCCCATCCATATGGGAGGCACTCTCACCAATTTGGGTATGAATTCATTATTGCAGATACTGTACACCCATACATGATGATTGTATTCCCTGGGACATATAAGATCTTCCAGCAAGACATTGTGACGTGCTACATGGCTAGAAATGGCCAATATTGTTTGGATGAGCAGAAACAAGACTTTCCAGTACTACCCTGACCACCAGTTCCCCAGACTTGAACCCAATTGAGCATCTATGGGGCCCCTGGATAGTGGCGTTGGCTGTATGGACCCTCCAGCAGCTGTGGGAGCCCCTGGATGGTGATGTTGGCTCTATGGACCCTCTAGCAGCTGTGGAGTCCCCTGGATGGTGGTATTTGCTCTATGGACCCTCCAGCATCTGTGGGAGCCCCTGGATGATGGTGTTGGCTCTATGAACCCTCCAGCAGCTGTGGGACCCCTGGATGGTGGTGTTGGCTCTATGGACCCTCCAGCAGCTGTGGAGGCCCTGGATGGTGGTGTTGGCTCTATGGACCCTCCAGCAGCTGTGGAGCCCAGGGATGGTGGGTGTTGGCTCTATGAACCCTCCAGCAGCTGTATTAGCCCCTGGATGGTGAGTGTTGGTCTATGACCCTCCAGCAGCTGTGGAGCCTGGATGGTGTGTTGGATCTATGCTCCCTCCAGCAGCTGTAGGAGCCCCTGGATGGTGGTATTGGCTCTATGGACCCTCCAGCAGCTGTGGGGCCCTGGATGGTAATGTTGCTCTATGGCCCCTTCATCAGCTGTGAGCCTGGATTGGTGATGTTGGCTCTATGAACCCTCCAGCAGCTGTGGGGCCCCTGGATGGTGGTGTTGGCTCTATGGCCCCTTCATCAGCAGTCAGCTCCAGATACTGGTGACAACCTACCAGGACCTCTTTAGGTACCTCCCAATTCATCTAGCTGATGTCCCTGCTGCACATGGCAGTGACTCTGAATATTAGCTGGTGGTCATAATTATGGGACTCAATGGTGTATATTTTACTACATAAGGGACAATTGGGACCACAATGCAAGTCCCAAAGTGCCTACAAAGAAGCATATTACCTGTGTAATTCATTCTCATGTGATATCCTATAGACACACACTTTACTAATTCAAATAACTATGTATCTCATTGCGAGTTGCATGATTACATGGTTTTCTGTATGTCACACGGATGCATGCTACAGAGACACATTTTAATCAGTGAATCTCCCGATGAAGCCTGTCGTTGATAACCCTTTGGCTGCCGCGATGTGTGTGGCATCTCTCTCCAGCAGTAGACAATCCTTGCTGACCTTGAAAAATACTATTTTCAGTGACGGCTGAGAGTGGAAGAACTGTCACCTAATGACACAATGGGGCTACTGCAAGATTTGAATTCTAATAAAACCTGTAATAATTATGCCACCTTACATAACGAAGCAGTTGGCCTGAGCTGTAGAAACTCCTGCTGTGATTTCCCTGGGGAGGGATGCTTCTCTCTTTCTGCTTAAACATAGCACCGGTGAGGATTTTTATAAAGCTATCATTATAAAATACCATTATTCTAAAGCTATTTAATTAGGCAGAGCTTAGCCAGCCGTGACTGTGTGTGCTCTGGAAGGAGAAAGGACTTTAAACAGAGCTTGTCCCAAAGTAGAAAGTAAGTCGGGAAAAATTAAGTGAGCAAAATTGGTGGAAGGTAAGAAAGCTAGACAGGGAGAAAAGGCATATGAAAGAGAATATATTCATCTCTGCAGAGATCTCGCTGCCGAACAAGGTTCCAATTTAAATGAATTGTATTAGATTCAAAGAACTTGGTTGACATCTTTGGTTGTAGAGGTTACCCTCAGAGTAGACACAGGGTTGGCATTAGTGTGATATAGAAATCAGTTTTGTTGGACGTGATGATGAGCACCTACCAACAGTTATGGCCATTTCTACTGTTTTCGTCATCCACATAGAACAATAGTATGCACTACAAAGGCCCATGGATATTATATATTTACAAAGTATCAAAGCAAAAAGAATAAAAAAAACAAAGGTTAGTAAAATACAACCAATAAACCAAAAATGTTGACCCAGATGAAGACAAAGGCCACATTTGAGCAGATTCCCAAATTCCTTCTTGACTCCAAACATGGCATCAGAAAAAATCCTTGGATTAACGTCCTATCTCCAGAATCTACCCATAATCCGTAATATTATATTTTCCTAATAAGGCATCCAGGCTCTTCTACCTTTTGTGGCAGTGAGTTCCATCGCGTCATCACTCTTACAGGAAAGAATCCTCGTCTATGATGATAAAGAAACCTTCTCTCTTCTTGATGGAGTAGACACTCCCTTGTCATGGTTACCTAGGTGTAGTAAGATCATGTGCGATCTCTATCCCATCTTTACACATACAGTTGAAACCGGAAGTTTATATACACTGTATAAAAATCCCCATCTGCAGGTTTTTCTCACTATCTGACATGAAATCAGAATAAACCTTCCCCGTTTTAGGTCAGTTAGGAACCAAAATTGTTTATATTTGTCAAATGCCAGAATAATGAGAGAGAGAATTTTTTAAGACTTTTTTTATTACTTTCTGCAAAGTCAATAGTTTCCATACACTAGGAGTGCTCTGCCTTTAAACAATTTTGGACAGCCCATATGATGATGTCATGTCTTTGGAAGATTTATTGGCAATATCTTTAATTAGAGTTAATTAGAGACACACATGTGCATGTATTTTAAAGCACACCACTACTTCTGTGTGTAACATCATGGGAAAGACTAAAGAAATCAGCCAAGATATCAGGAAGAGAATTGTGGACTTGCACAAGTCTGGATTATTTTTGGGTGCAGTTTCCAGATGCCTCGTTTATCTGTACCAACAATTATATGTAGTACAAACAAGATGGGAATATCCAGCGATCATATCGCTCAGGAAGGAGATGGGTTCTGTGTCTCAGGGATGAACGTGCTTTGCTCCAACATGTGCATATCAACCCAAGTACAAAAGCAAAAGACCTTGTGAAGATGCTGGTGGAAGCTGGTAAGATTGTGTCATTATCCACAGTGAAATGAGTACTGTATCAACATGGGCTGAAAGTCCACTCTGCCAGGAAGAAGCCATTACATCATAAGAAACATATAAAAACCAGATCAATGTTTGCAAATATACCAGAACAAAGACCTACATTTTTGGAGACATATCCTGTGGTCTGACGAAACAAAGAATAAATTACTCATCGGATTCTGAATCCTAAAACTGCATCAACTGAACGGTATTTTACACAAGAACCCAAGGATTTTTAACTCTGTTTTTGCTTTTTGGTGCATATTTTAGTCGGAGTCTGACGCAGTTTTTGGATTCGGTTTTTCAATTATTTTTGAGGCAGTGCAGAGAGAGCACTTTTGAGTTTCTCATTCATTTACTGAAGATGCCACGGGGTTAAATAGCAGGGAACAGAGCCAGCTCCATTCCCTACTGTTATTGGCAAGTGTAACTACAATTAGCAGCTGACACCTGCCTCCTATGTAGTGGTTTTTGGATTTGGTTTTTCAATTCTGTTTGTGGCAGTGTTGAGAGAGCACTTTTGAGTTTCTCATTCATTTAGACTCCACGGGGTTAAATAGCAGGAAACAGAGCCAGCTCCATTCCCTACTGTTTCTGGCAAGAGTAACTACAATTAGCAGCTGACACCAGCCTCCTGTGTAGTGGTTTTTGGATTTGGTTTTTCAATTCTTTTAGTGGCAGTGTAGAGAGAGCACTTTTGAGTTTCTCATTCATTTAGATGCCAGGGGGTTAAATAGCAGGGAACAGAGCCAGCTCCGTTCCCTACTGTTATTGGCAAGAGTAACTACAATTAGCAGCTGACACCAGCCTCCTGTGCAGTGGTTTTTGGAGTTGGTTTTTTCAATTCTTTTTGTGGCAGTGTTGAGAGAGCACTTTTGAGTTTCTCATTCATTTAGACTCCACGGGGTTAAATAGCAGGAAACAGAGCCAGCTCCATTCCCTACTGTTAGCGGCAGGTGTCAACTACAATTAGCAGCTGACACCAGCCTCCTATGTAGTGGACTTACTGAGTAGTACTGCTACATACTGACAACAGGACTTACCGGTATGTCCTGTGTCAGTAAGGGGTTAAAGACCTCTTTTTATTAGTCAGCATAAAGATCCGGTCCAAAAAGCAACTGTTAATCTAAGGACCTGGCTCTTCCATGGATAATTTACTGATTTCAATGCCATCGTGTAATGGCTAATTTCTAAGTAGATTGGCTGGCCACATCATAGGCAAAAACTCTGATTGTAGCAGTCCGGGTCTGGTTTGGATTCTATTCATTGCAAACACTTGGGTAAAAGCAGGCACATAGCGTGGTCAATAAAGCCAGATGTGAGTACACAAGTAGGACAGTATCAAAAATGAGGAGAAGGCAGGTAGTGTGCTTAGTTGTAAGACAGAGGTCGGTACACAAATAAAAAATGTCAGTATTGGCAACAGAACAGGAGAGTACAGCACTATAATCTAACAAGGAAGGAGGTGCAAGGCCAGGCTTAAAAGGGTTGTCTCACCATGCTGTTTCACATAGCCTCAGCCAGTTTCAGATTTACACTTCCTCACTCTTCTTGGTTAGGTCGTAGGTGGTTCCATAGCAGGAAATACACATATAAGCTCCATATTTCCAGCTCTTCTAAGGGTACGTCTGTGCAGCAAGAGTTTTCAGTCAGATTTTTGGATTTGAAAACTGAAAACCGACTGTCAACCATCCCCATAGACATCAATAGACAATCCGCCCAGTATTCTGTCCTATTCACTTTATAGGGAATAGAGCTACAATACTAGACACAACTGCCAACATGGATGAACCAATCTGCAAATGGAGCAGATATGGAGCTTCCTGTGTTGATCAGACTTAAATGGGTTGTCTCACTATGATGCTTCACAGAGCCAAAGCCAGCTTCAGATTCACACTGCCTCAATCTTCCTGGGTAGTGGTTAGTGTGGATGGTTCTATAGCCGTGTTTAGCATATCAGCTCCATATTCACAGCTCTTCTAGTTGCACTGACATGGAGATGTATTCTATAGTGCAGAAGGCTTAGGAGCTCGAAATAATCTAAAGTAATGAATCTCCTTTGTTTGTTAGAGATAACACACTCTTTACTCAAGCTGCAGGCAGTTCTATGCGCCTACCAGTGGTGAAATCACTCCCTGCTCCCAGATAAGACAAAGAGCAGAAAGAGGAGGAGAGAGCGGGATGGTTACCAGAGAAACCTGTGTGCACTCAGAGCAGATACAATTTCTCTTATCTCCTGACTTGGGACAAATCAAAAGACTAATATATTTGAAAAAAGTCTTTCCTATTGGGCGGATTTTCACACCGCTGGCATTTTCGGGCGGAAGGTGTGCTATTCAATGGTTAAGGGGGACGGGAGAATCTGCAAACCACAGACAGAACCGTCCCCCAAAACCATTGAAAAGACAATAAAATACCGGTCAGACTCTTAATACAAAATGCGACATGTATTTTGTCTGTGCCATGTGGACCTATCCTGATTGTACTGACATGAGTGGAGGTGATATAATCTATAGTGCAGAAGACTTAGGAGCCCTAAGTAAATAATAAAAGTAATTAATCTCCTTTGTTTTTTTAGAGATAACACACTTCGTTCCTGTGTGCTGTCTTGTGGTGACGGCACTCCATGCTCTCAGGTAAGATAAAGAGAAGGAAGAGAAGGAGAAGGCATGATAGTAGCCAGAGAAACCTGTTTGCACTCAAAGTAGATAAAATCTCTCTTATCTCCTGACCAGGGAAAAGTCTTCATTTACAATTCCCTACATGTTGAAAGATAATCTTTGTAGTGAGACAACCCTTTTATGAGTGTTGTTAGAAATCTGTCAGGAAGGGAGGTTGTAGCAAGCTAAACTGAGTTATGGAGTCTAAGGTATCCTTTATTTCTCACCCATATGCTGTGGGAGGCTGTTCTTTAGCAGTGATTAGCATATCAGCTCTGTATTCACAGCTCCTCTAATTGCACTAAGATCAAAGCAGACGATCTTGTAAAGTACAAATGTAACCTTTTATCTGTACTCTTGCCAATTTCTATCTCCTCCAAAATATATATTATATATATAAATATTATATATATATTTATATATATAATTATATATTTATATTTGCTGTAAACAGCTGGAGCTCCAGGAATTACAATCCACACAAATTTGTCTGGAAAGAAGTTCTGATTTATTATAAGGAAGTACAGAGTTTTATAGTATGTGATATGTATACATTGTCATAAGTATGTGTTGTTTGATCATTGGTTAATTAGCTTTTGGGGAGGCAAGTTTATAAGGAAATCAAAGCATAAGTTCATATATGGTGATATACATCAATCCTTCATTTCTGCATAGGTCGCATAATGTTGCACAGTCTATCAAAACAACTCCATATTTCGAGTTGTTTATTTCAACGGATATTAGATGTTGAAATAGTGTACCCTACGCCATCTTGTCTGCTGTGCTGCATAAGCTAATATTTGTGAGCCATTATGAGTCCATACGTTATTTCAGACAATCTTATCTATGAGCTCTGAAGCTCTCTGCTCTAAATTAAACAAAAGTAATTAGTCTCCTTTGTTTGTTACAGATAGCACACTCTGTTTTCAAGTTGCCAGTGTCCTGTGGTGATATCACTCCCTGATCTCAGATAAGACAAAGAGCATAGCGAGCACAGGAGAGCAGGTCAGAAACTAGAGAAACTTATGTACACTCATTGCTGAAAAAATCTCTCTTATCTCCTCAACAAGTCAAAATAAATAAAGCAATACATGTTGAAAGCTGATCTTTGTAGTGAGACAACCCCTTTAAGTAGTCTGAAAAACAAAGGATTGAGCCACTTAGGAACAGAGGAACTGGAAGTGAAGTAACAAGGAACTAGACTAAGGTACAGCACAGGAACTTCCTAGAAAGAAGAATAGCTCATTGGGAAGAGCTGCTGCCTAGGGCACAGGAATCCCTGGATTGGAGTTCTGATGCTGATCAAGGACGATCCCAGCAGCAAAATCCTCAATGACTAACCTCTGATCCAGAAAATAGTAGTCCAAATCAAAAAATCCTTTTTGAAAATATGGGTAACATCTACCTTGAAGGTACTGAATGATCTATCAATTTTAGTTCCTCTGTACCAATATTAGATTGAACAAAACTCTAACATTGTGCCCCTGCCTTAGACAACCAGATCTGGTAAATGTAATGACTAATTAAGAGCCAAGGCTGCGAAGTCATGAGGTAGAGTATGACGTTAAGTAGAACTTCAGGCTGTTCTTATTAGTACTCTATGCAGAACCTGGCTGCCTACACCTTTATAAGTGAGAATTGAGTTATATACATCGCCTCACATGAGTTACACGATTTCAATTATCACTGTGAGTTCTTACGGGTGATCGGAATTGTGTTGCATTTTCTAAAGAGACTTCATAATACATTTTCCACTCTAATAGCTGTCCTTTTAGGCATGAGATGAGTGAATTAGTGAGGTACACAAAGCCAGCTACAATAATCCTACTTATGCAGCAGGAGAAGCATTATCTACTCTCCAAAGCCATTACTAAAAAGGTAAAGTTGTCTTATTCAAGTGTCCTTTTTACAGGGACTGCAGAAAAAAATGAACAAAACTCCAGTTTAGGAGCGGGGCTATTGTCCTAAGTGCTGGTAGACATCTTACAAGTGCCTCTATTTTGAGCAATAAAACTCCTGAGTGATGATTGACTTTCCTGGAATTCTCGAAGGTGTCACAGTATCTTTAGCAAGTGTATGCTTATCATAAAGGGTTTTCTAGCATTGCTTGTTCATTATGTACACAGGTCTGTCCTATTCACTTTATAGGGAATAGAGCTATAATACTAGACACAACTGCCAACATGGATGAACCAATCTGCAAATGGAGTAGATATGGAGCTTCCTGGGTTGATCAAACTTAAATGGGTTGTCTCACTGTGATGTTTCATAGAGCTACAGCCCGCTTCAGATTCATATTTCCTCACTCTTCCTGGTTATTGGTTAGTGTCGATGGTTCTATAGCAGTGATTAGCATATCAGCTCCATATTCCCAGCTCTTCTAATTGCACTGACATGAGATCAGGAGATGTAATCTATAGTGCAGAAGACTTATGAGCTCAAAGTACAGCAATGAATCTTCTTTGTTTGTTAGAGATAACACACTCTGTTCTCAAGCTGCCTGTGTCCTGTGTGCCGAGCTATGGTGACATCACTCCCTTTTCTCACATAAGACAAACAGCAAAAAGAGGATGTAATGTTACATAGTACAGTTGAAAAAAGACACGTGTCCATCAAGTTCAATCAAGGGTGGGGAAAATGTGGGCAAAGGGAGGGAGACAAGGATTTGAAGCCCAGCCTCCCCAGTGGTTAATGCCCTGAAACCCACAAGGCAAGAACCAACCTGCTCCAGGGAAGACCCCATCTCTGACCCCAGAGCCGCCACCAGACAGGATCCAGAATTTAACATGGCTACGTATGTATTAATGTTCTTTAGTTTCAGGTAGGTATCTAAGCCTTTCTTGAAACTCCCAGCTGTTCCTGCTGTGACCAGCTCCTCAGTCGGCTATTCCACAGATTTACAGTTCTCACAGTGAAGAAGACTTTTCTCCTCTGGAGATTGAATCCTTTTTTTTCCAGCCAAGGGGAAAGTCCTCATGTCTTTTGAGGGTATTTTACATGAAAAAACTTTTTCCCCATACTTTTTGTAGGAACCATTTATATATTAATCATGTCCCCCCGAAGCCATCTTTTATCAAGACTAAATAAGTTCAATAAATAATGTATTTGGAATAAGTCTTCATTTACCATTTCCTACATGTTGAAAGATCATCTTTGTAGTGAGACAACCCTTTTATGAGTGCTGTTAGAAACCTGGCAGCAAGGGAGGTTGCAGCAGGCTAAACAGAGTTGTGGAGTCTAAGGTATCCTTTATTCTTCACCCTTAAACCATGCAAGGAGGTGTCAAAGTCAATGGTTGCAAATCTTGGCTGAATTCCCTTTAAAAGAGCCCTTTTAGCTGGTACCGGGTTTTATGCTGTTTATGGGCTATCCCTAAAGGCAAAAATTTAGGGCAAGCAAAGTCCCAAAAGCTATAACATCATCAGTTTGGTCTTGTAATCTCTGAAGTTGCTCAAGAACAAGTTGAAGGCAGCATTGATTCTTGTAGGCAATAGATTTTTAACCCTGTCGTTGCCCAAATTTTTTAATAGGATTGTTACTTTTCTCAACAAAGCAAATCCCAACTCCAGCAGGGCTAGTAGAGGGGCAGGTTAAACCCGGGTTTTTCCTTTCCCCCGTTATCATTTAAAAGGGACTTTCTCCTGGTCCCCAAACAGGGGATACATGTGGCCTAACAGATTCTTAGCCCCAGGGAGAAAATCGACTGGGCAGTCATACATTTGGTGCAATGGGGGGAAAAATTTTGTTTTCCTTTTTCCCTAAAATCTTTTTTTGGGAAATTTACACATTTATTCACTGGGAAAAAGGGTGACATAATGTCCGGGTTTCCCTTTTTTAGGAGCTGTCTAAATTGGGTGTTGAGCATTCCCGGTTGGCTATCGAGTCGATCGAAAATTCGATGTCGGCCCTATCGAAAAGGGTTTTTTCGATAGGGGCATGATTATGCCGATACCATTAAATTTAAGGGGAGAGCAAAAAACCCCTTCATTATTACCCCCAAACAAGGGCGGAAAGGAAGCTGAAATTAAACTTCCACAACAGTCAAATGGATACGGCTACATTTAGGCAACACATTTGGGTTTAAATAAAAGCACAGAAAAAAAGTAAACAGACCATTTACTATCCCTGCCTTTAAACCCACCTGCCCCTTAAACCTGCTCCCCCAAAAATTTAAAAAAATTTGCCAAAAGGGGCAGAAAATGTTTGAACCATCTTTTACTTGAATTTTTGGGAACAGTGAATATCCCTGCCCTTTTTTTTTTTGGTTTTTTTTCCCCTTTTTAAAGCCCCAAACCTGCAAAACCCCCCCCAAAATTTAAAAAGTCCCCGGAAAAAAGGGGGTTTTCAACCACCATTTTTGGTTTTACTGGACTTTGGGATTTATCCCTGTTCGGGGCCACAGAAATGGGGCCCCAAACCGCTTTAACCCCCCATTTTTTAAAAAAAGTCCAGAAAAAGGATCTTTAAAAACCACCATTTAATTTTACCCACGGGAAAATTGCCCATACCTGTCCGGGGGCCCACACATGACCCAAAAAAACCTGAAAGCCCCCCCACTTTTAAAAAGGCCCCCAAAAAAGGATTTTTTTTTCAACCACCATTTTAGTTGAACTGGACATTGACTATCCCTGCCCCGGGGGGCCACAGCATGGGGCCCCAAACCTGAAATGACCCCCCACATTTAAAAAGTGCCGGAAAAAAGTTTTAACCACCCATTTTATTTAAATTTGGGACATTACAATACCCTTTTTTCCCAGGGCCCAGCAACCCCCCAAACCGGGCATGACCCCCACATTTTAAAAAAGTCCCCGGGGAAAAAGGAGTCTTAAAACCACCTTTTTTATTTTACTGGACATTGACAACCTGTCCGGGGCCACAGCATGACCCAGGGGCCGGATTTTACAGTGGGGGGGTTTGGAAAGCCCGGGCTGGGTCCGTCATCTATTAACACGCGGGTTTAAAAATTTCCCTTGTTTGCCCCTTGGGGGGGTAAAACCGAAAACTGCCCGTGTTTAAAGGCAAAAGTTCGGAAGGGGAAGGTGTAGAACTCCAGCCTTCCTTTGTACAAAAATTTCCAATACCTGGGTAGCGCTTGCCCCCCCGGGGGGGGGGGGTTTTTTTCCCGGGGGGTCCGGCCTTTTGGAGTTTCCCAATTTGGGGAATACTGGGGGTTTAAAATGCCCCCCTGTTACCCCCGGGGTTCCCCTTTTAATCTGGGATTCTTTTTCTCATTTTCCCAAACGTGCGGGGAAAGGGCCCCCTCTGTACTTTTTTCTCTGTCCGTGCCCCTTTTACTCCATGCCTCTGAAAAACCTACATTGGTAAATTTTTTTCCCCTTTTACCCCCCTTTTGGGTAAAATTCAGGGGAATTTTTTTTATCAGCTTTTTTTGTAAATGCAATTTTTTTAGTACTTTAATTCTAAAAAACCCACTTTTTTTAAAATGGGAGGGAATCCCCCCCTTGGTCTTTGTTTTTTTTTTTTTTCATTTGTAGTAAAGGGGTTTGGGTTCCCCAAATACGGGGGGATTGGGGGATAGTTTTTATTTTAAAGATTTGCAAAAAACAAGTCTTTTTCCCAATTTTGTGTCCTTTTTAACAGTGTCCTACCTTTTCCCCTTTTTCGGGAAAAGCCCCCTTTCCCCCCATTGAGCCACTCTTGAAAAATTTGTGAAGAACAAATGTCTTTTTAAAAAAAAACATTTTTTGGGAAAGGACCTGTATATAGCTGCATGTCACAGAAAAAATGCCCCCAAAAATTCAAAGCATGCACCTTGACCCAACTTTGGCCCCAATTTGGGGGGGGGAAAACAAATGTCTGTTAGAAAAAACTTTTTTTAAAAAAAGGGACCGGGTAGTTTTGCTGAAAATGTCACAGAAAAATTTCCCCCCAAAAATTTCAAAGCAGGGACCCTTGACCCCCCTTTGGTAAATTGTGAAAAAAAAAGCCCTGTTAGAAAAAAAAATTTTTTTATAATAGGACCTGTAGTTTGTTTGCTTTTAAAAAAGCAACATGACCCAAAAAATTAAAAAAAATGATTTCTCACCCAATTTTTAAAAATTTGGGGGGGGAAAAAAAAGAAATGCCATTTTGGGAACCCACTTTTCTGTTACAAAGGCCCAAATGATTTTTGGGCTGAAATCTCACAGCTACATGACCAAAAAAAAATTTTATAAATATGACTTTCTAAACCCCATATTAAAAAATTTTTAGGGAAAAAATTTTCCAAATTAAAAAAGGTCACATTTCTTTTCCCAAAAAGGCCCCATGATTATTGCTGAAATCTAACACCAAAAATGACCTAAAAAACCTTTTGACAATGGGGAAAACTTTTTTAAAAAAAAAGGGGAGTAAATGGAAAAACGGGGGTTGTCATAAAACCCCTTGCTGTTTTTTAACATCTCCTCCACAGCAAAACAAAAAAATGAACTGGGGGGGGAAAAAAAAAAAGGAGAAAAAAAATTGCAGGGGAAATGTTTCTTTTTAAAAAAAAAAAAATTTTTTAAGAGGACCTTTTTCTTTTTTGAAAAGGAAGTAAGTGACTGGCAACTAATGGGGTTAAACCTCGGCAATTGGGGCCCAACAACATCATCAGAGATCCATGCCTTGATAAAAGCCCAAACGTCCACATTTTTCTGGGAAAGCCGGATGCTTTTGCCTTTAATGACCCCCTCCAGCTGTTGCTAAAGGGCCCGCTAAAAAATTTTCGGGGGCTCCCTGGGCGGACAACACCTCTATGGCGGGGACAAAGCCACTCGGGCCATTCGTCCCTTTTTGGGATACCCAGAAGTCTATTGGGTCCGGAACACAGGGCAAAAAACATCGGTGTTTATGCAGATTTGTCATGCACCATGATCCCTTTAAACTGATCTCTGTGTGTTTTTGGGTGTGTGCCCTGCATTGCATGCGTTGGTGAGGGGGGTAAAAAAAGATTGCCAGAGGTACCCGTTGGCTTCTGCCACCTTGGGCCCGCTGTGCCCCTACGCCTACTTGGCACTTAAGCTGTCACGTCGCTGAGTTGTTTTCCCCCGGACATCTGGGGAACGTGAAGCGACCAAAATGTCCCCCAGTTATCAATCAGCAAGGTCTTCCTTTCCTGCATTTTTTTCCCCCTTTTTGGTTGGGGGGGAAGGAAAATGTGATTTTTGTTTTTTTACCCGGGGGTCCAGGAGGGTCCACCCCCGTAACTGTTGTTCATTTTGATGGCCTTTAAAGCCGAGGACCCTGTTGGAGGAAATGGAAACAAACCAAGCACTTTATGTGAGAGATGGGGCCCCTTGATTTCCCAAACCTCTGGGTTGAGGGGGACTAACAAAAATGATCTTTTTCCTTTATCTTCCCCCCCCCTCAAATTTGCCCAAACCCCCCCTTTCCAAGGCAGGGACGTCGGGTAACCCCTCCCGTGTCTAGGGAAAACACTCCTCCCTTCCTCCTCCTCCCCCGTGCCTCCCGCACAGCTTCAAAAAACAGCCCTGACTTCCGAGATGTTTCACCCCGAGAGCTGATTGCCCACCCTTTCACTAGCTCCCGGACCCCAAAAACCCCTGCCCCAATGAAAAACCGAAAGGAAAAATTTTTGAAACTGTGGGGCCCTTTTGGATTTTTGGGCGGGGAGAAAGGCTCCCGTTTTCCGCATTTTGTGTCCCCTCTCCTCCCCTCGTTGGGGGGAATGTTTTTTTCAAGGTGTCCAACGATCGGGTTTCCCGAACTAAAATCCCACAAAGCTCAGCTTTTTTTTTCAAGGCATTTTTCCGCACTGATCATTTTTGGGGGGGCTTTTTTCAAAACTGGGAAGGATGGGTTTCAAGCTCCCTTTTATTTCCCCCACTCTCGGTGGTTCAAAACCCCGAGGGCCATTTTCCGTTTGGGTTGTAAAGGGCCCTGTGTCACCCTTTGTACTGGGGTTTAAAGGCATTGCGCTTCTTGCCCAAATCGGGTGGAGCTTGGGGGAGGGGGGGAAATTTTTAGCGTGGGTTTCCCCGTCAAAAAAATGGACGGTTGAAGGGGGGGGGCCGAGCTTACGCTGCAACGCAGCCAGGGCGTTAGAAGCGGGGGCGAACTGGGGGAAATGGGGAACTCAGTCCCCGGGGCCCTTTTTCAAACAGGCAGTCCAACCCCCGGGGACTCTTTAGAAATTTCTGGAAAGACAAGGGGTTTATGAAAATTGCCCGGCAAGGGGAAAAGTGCTCCGCCTCCGATCTTAAGGGCGGGCCCAGCAATTTCGCCCATTATCACACACCACCTTGCCTTCCAAGGTTCTTGCACCCAGCCAGCGCTCGGTCTCTTGGGTTAGGGCCGTCCCAGCTCCTGCCTGTGTGGGGGACGGTCCCAAGGCAGATTAATTTCAACAAAGGCCCCCGGGGTCTCTGGGCACGTGATGCCAAAACCCGGGCCTTTTTGGGGGGAAGGGGCCCCGCACCATCCCTTTCGGTTTTTTAAGAGCGTTTCGCCCACCCTGAAGCCAAACCCTCCCCCCAAAAATCCCCCCGCTCACCCAGTGACTTCACAGAGATTTTAGCGGCCTTGCCGGTGCTTACTTGTCCTTTTGTCGGTGGTTGAGATGGGCTTTTCCGGGCAAAAAGATTTCAGACAACGCGCTTTTAAATTTTAGATGATACGTGGCTGGCCAGGGCAGGGAAGGCTTTTTTTGGGAAGAAAAGCCCTGTCGGCAAAATTTTATTGGGGGAAACGGGGAGCCATGGGGACCGGGGAAACCCCTCTGTGTCCACCAGAAAGGAAATTTACAAGGGCCCAAAAACCGGCAATGCCAAAATTCAGGCTTTTGGGGTTTGGGATGGTTTGGGTTTTTTAAAAAGTTTTTTCTACTCCCCAAAACCCGGGGAAACAGAAAGGGTGGCTGTAGAATTTGGGCCCCTGTACGGCGTGCAGGTCGTAAACTGCCCGGAAAAGGAGAAAAGGGGGAGGGGGGGTCTTGGTGGGTGCTGGTGGAACTCGGGGGAACGGTGGAGGCTGAAGCCCGGGGCTGATCCCTGTCATGACTCTGAGAGCATGGGCAGCGGGGGAACGCTTGGTGGTGGCGGAGGAGGAGGGGGCGGAGACAGAGGGGTGTTTTTAAAAGTGGTTTGGGGGGCCCCGGGGTCGGTCTGGCCCCTTTTTTTGGGCCCAAATGTTTTCCCCCCATTTCAACTCATGCATTCGCTGCAAAGTGAATAGGGCTGTTTTTGGTGGTTAACCACTTAAGGTTCTTGTTCTACTTATGCGTTTTTTCGGCAAAGGGGGCATTTTTGACATGCCCGGGGTTTAATCAGAGGCTTGGCCCCAAAGAAAGGGCCCAAAGGGTTGAGAGGCCCTGGGCCTTTTTTTACGGCGATAAGGGAGGTGCGGGGTTTGCGCCCGAACCCTGGCTGGGAAATCATATCACGGACTTCTGCGACCGCCCCTCCCTTTTTTTTGGCGGGACCCGTATTTTACACCCACCCCCTCTCTTCCCCCTCGGGCCAATGATGAAACCCTCGCAAGCAAATTCTGCGGAAAAGACCAGGATGGAACCGCAAAAGTCCCTCATCATCCCTTCCCTCATTTAAAAACAGGTGCTTGGGGCGTCCTGAATTTTTTAAAACCCCGAAGCTGCGGGGTACAAGCAAGGGGGACTGCAAGGCGTTGCCCACCCCGGGATTTTTTGCCCTTTACCGGCTTTTCCCTTTACCTCCTTTGATGGCGTCGTAAATGGCCCTCAGAGAAAACTAAATATCCTTTTTGATCTTTTAAAAAAGCCTTCTGAACCCCCAAACCCCCATTTTTTTTCATCAAAGAGGTCTTCATACAAAGGATTATCCACAGTGGTGGGTACAGGGGTTGAAAATTTGGGCTGCTTCATGTTGGACGGATGTGATGAAAGCGAAGACGACATTTGTTTGGGCCCTGACTTTCGAGGACGAGGAGGGGAAGACTGCTAGATTTCAGGTTTGGGATTAACCCCCTGAAGGACCCAAATTGGGGAACGAGTTGTTACTTTGATTCACAGGGCCCCCGACCCCCCGCGATGACAGGCCTGACGGTCCCGCAACTGACGATCCGCGGGATGTGTTTTTGTCGCCCGCACTGGAAGTTTCACCTTCTTTTGTACCCCTACATCCATGTGCTACCCCCCTCTTTGCTCGCTTACCACCTGCATTTCGCTCCATGTTCAGAAATATAAAAATTTGAGAAGGTATGGAATAGTTTTGGAAAGTCTCTTATTAAAAGACGGCAAATCACAGCTATTCTCAAACCCATCTAATCAAAAAAAAAATTGCTGGATTCAATTTAACTGCAAGGTGTCTATCAACAAATCTGGACTGGGCAAAAGTCCAAAAAAACACGTATCTGTTTTGTTTTGGTATAATAAACGGTTTTTTTTGCACCTTTCAATTCACCTGTGGTGAATATAGAATTGCTGTTTTAAGGATTTACGTAGATGCTGCGTCATGAATTTGCTGGGTGCGCAAAAGTCAAAAAACACGTAACTGTTATTTTTTTGATATAATTAACAGTATTTTTTGCACCTTTCAATTCACCTATGGTGAATATAGAATTGCTGTTTTAAGATTTACGTAGATGCTGCGTCAATGAAAAGTGCTGGGTGCGCAAAAGTCAAAAAACACGTAACTGTTATGTTTTGATATAATAAATGGTATTTTTTGACCTTTCAATTCACCTGTGGTGAATATAGAATTGCTGTTTTAAGATTTACGTAGATGCTGCGTCAATGAACAGTGCTGGGTGCGCAAAAGTCAAAAACACGTAACTGTTATGTTTTGATATAATAAACGGTATTTTTTGCACCTTTCAATTCACCTGTGGTGAATATAGAATTGCCTGTTTTAAGATTTACGTAGATGCTGCATCAATGAACAGTGCTTGGGTGCGCAAAAGTCAAAAAAACGAAACTGTGATGTTTTCTACGATCACGGTATTTTTGGCAACAAACAACCTGTGCTACTACAAGATTGCTGGTTTGTAATTTAATTTTGAAAGGGGTGGATATATCAACAGTCACAGGTGTAATGGGTAAAATTGAACACCTATCTGAAATGTATACTGATAATAAAAGTGGAGTTTTGCAGCTAACAAAGAGACCTGCAGTTTCTAGAAATTATGTTTATCCAATATAAGTTCAGGCTGCCCAATATCCAGGAAATATTTCAATAGCAAACTGTTAATAATAAAGATATTCCACTACAAAAGTCTACACTCAGTCTTGGTGAACTTTATCCAGTGTTCTTTATAGATAGAGCTTGTTTTTGGGGTTCGCCCAGGGGGACCCCACCCCGCTCCCACCGCCGTGAATTTACAGCGGTAGATGCCGCTTTAAAATTCTCTAGCTAACTACATAAAATGTTCAAATCTCTAATCTAACTAAATTGGAAGGATCACAGCTAATAGTAGAGGTTTCTCTGTGCAGAAATAGACTAATTTCGCTGAGCTGTTTGGACACAAGCAGAGCGCAGGTCCTATCCCTATGAGACGCTGAGAGACACTGAGGCTGAAACAGGAAACGCTGTTCTATGTAAAACGAGGTCATGTGATTTTTCCAGCCAATCGCAACCATACACATCCATGACATGACGTCGCACACACATCTCACCCTGCTCTGTTCTGTAATCTCATTTGCTGGCCGCCAAAATTACAGGAAGCGCCGAAAAAGGCGCGATCTTAATAGATGATGCACAGATTTTAACCTTAATTATCGCATGATCTGGAAATTTCGATCACCATAAAAACCTTGCCGATTTCAACTTTGTCGATAAAAATCGCTCAACACTAGTCTCTATAAGATTTATTATCTCACAATTATCTAGGATAGTAGTGCAAATGATGTCTGGGAGTAAAGAATGTGAGTAACACAAAGAGAAAAAGGAAATCAAGTTCTTGGAACAACAGGTAAAAGGATCCTCAATCTTTAGGCACGCCTTTTCCCAGGATAATAGGAAAGAAGCACCACATTAAATTAATGTTTCCCCTTCTGTGAGTTTAGAAGAGCACAAAACAACACAAGCATTTTCCACTTGATGGGGATCAGGGTTAAAGGGATTTTGCCAAGAAGTTCTTTACCTCTTATCTGCTCAGATAAGAGCAGCCTCATGAACGGCTGCAGGGGTGAGAGGGAGGGGGGTGTGCAGAGGGCGAGGAAGAAGGGAGCATCTGCAATGTTTACTCAAACAATTACATTACAACCAGTGGATTCTCTATACAGCAGACAGCCTCATACACTGCACTTTCTCCCCAGCCCCTTGCAAGCTCCTTCATGTTCCCTGTCATCAGATAAGAAGTGCAAACACGTAAGCACGGCCAGATCAGCTCCTGGTCGTGTCTAATGTAAACTTTCAGGAAACTAAGGGGGGGACTGAGCAATGCTGTAGCTCTCACAGGCTTCACTTTTTGTAATCACATATGTTTAGAAAAGTGCTTAAATACCCATTTTAAAGGATCCCACGTCAACATTACATTGTGGCAAAACCCCTTTAATGAGAAAACCACCAGCTATCTTGACCAAGATAGGTTTTTGCTTTTGTTGAAGAGAAATCTGATATAATTCATAAAATTGTGCATCAGTAAAGGACAAATCCAGTTTTTATTTTATTTGAAAATGACCAATCCCTTTTAATTTATAAGAAATTGCTTTTAGGTACACTGCGGTGCCAGTCATTGATCACATCTGCAGCTCAATACATCGTTTATGGCTGATGCAACAGACTCTGTCTATCTGACAGGAATTCTGGCTACCTGTGCCCCCCATGAGTCGATTTAAACCCTGAATAGAAAGTTTCCGAAAGGGGCACGCTCACCCCTGTGTTTTAGCAACTCCTAAGTCGGGTACTGACCGTGATGAATACTTTATTCAGTTGCAGGTAACCAACATTTTTGACATTTCTGTGCACTTAGGAGCATTTTCTAATGAACTAAAGGGAAAAAAAGGACTTTAAAAACACCCCGACCAGAAAACAAGGAAAAAAGAGGTGGAAAAAATTTGTTCCATTAAAGAAAGTGTTATAATGTAATGGGAGGGGGAAAGCAAACATGGACTGGTACTGCTGGAATCAGCAGAAGACTTATTACAGGAGAAGGCTGAGGATCTTCACTCCTATTCTTTACCCTTAATCCCCACAGGAGGTATAGTTAGATGGTGGTTCCCAAAATACTCTCCAACAGGTTATTAGATTGCAGATAGTGGGTTAATCTACAGACATAGGACACATCTACAGTATCTCACAAAAGGCAGTACTTCCCCAATTTTTTAAAAAATTGTTTTCTCCCCCTTTTCAGGGAAAACACCCTGACGATATAAATTTTGATACAATTAAATAGTCAGTGTACAGCTGTATAATATGTAAATTTGTTGTGCCCTCAAAATAACTCAAACCAGCCTAAATTTCAAAACCCATGCCAACAAAAGTGAGTAAAAACCCCATAGGGGACAATGGAAAAAATTGTGCTCAAACTGTAAATTTTTTGGTGGACCTTTATTTTCCAGCGCTCCTTAAGTCCGGGGGCCCTGAGGTCACTAGAGCTTCACGGGTTTGACCACGGGTCCTCTTCCCCCTCCATGACGACATCAGGGACTGCGGATTTTAGAGCCCTTGCATCCTTCCCTTTCCTTTTAGGATGCCCCAGATGCCCTCAATGGGGTTTAGTTGTGGAGACATGCTTGGCAAGTACAGCACCTTTATCCTCATTTTCTTCAGCAAGGCAGTGGTTTGTGGAGGTGTTTAGGGACGTTATCATGTTGGACACTGCCCTGCAGCCCAAAGGGAGGTAGCCCCCCTCTTCCATTTTTCACAGACATGTTGGCATTCATTTCTCTTCAAGAACTGTTTTCCCCATAGCTGGCAGCACCATGCAGCCCCAAACCAGACTCTCCCACCACCATGCTTGACTGAAGCAGACTCATTGTCTTTGTACCCCCCCATCTTTTGCCATCAAAACCGTTTGCACCACCGAACCCTAACATATAGCAGGTCTCAGAAACACAGGACATTTTTTCCATAATCCATGCTCTTAGTCTGCTTGTTTTCCCAGTAAATTTTTGTGGTATTTTTGTGCATCATTTTTAGAAGAGGCTTCATTCTGGGATGACCACCATGCAGACCAATTTGTTGCAGCGTGTGGTATATTGTCTGAACACTGACAGGCTGACCGACCCCTTTAAATCTCTGCAGAAATCCTGGCTGCACCATAATTTTTTTTTTGAGAAAACAATCCCGGAAAGGCTGTCTTGCATTCAACTTCTTTTGGTCGCCAGGCAAGACCGTTCTGAGGGGAACCTGTCTTGTTAAAAAACCCCGAATGGTCGTGGCCACGTGCTGAAGCCTGTTTTAGGGGGTTGGCATCTTTTTATACCCGGCCATCTTTTTTTAAACCACAATTCTTTTTTTTTCATTCTAACGTGTTCTTTGCAGAGCTGCCATGTTTGAACTTCCAGCGACCATATGAGGAGTGTGAGAGCGATAAAAAAAGAAATTTAACACACCTGCTCCCCATTCACAAACCCCGAAATTGTAACATAACCACCAGGAGGAAAAAATAGCAAATTTACAATTTTTCCAAAATTCATTAGAGGGGTTAACACTTTTTTTGTCACTTTGGGGGGGTCCCATTTTGTTGCCAGCAGTTTAGGGATGCAAGCGAACACTGACTACTTTAAAATTTTAAAAAAAGTTCAACTCCAGTTTTTGTCCCCCTGAAAGTATTATACAAAATTTAGAAAAAATTTAGGGGATTCACTTTGTGAGATACGTATCGGCAAAAGACAGGTGAATGTCAAGTCCAAAATCAACACGGGAAGACAAATTTATGAGGTCAGGACAGGGACAATATAAGAAATATCCAAGGACAAGCAAAGTCAGGAATGCCAGATAAAACACAGTAAATCAAGGAAATGGAAACTAGAAAATAGCTTGGAAACTTTTTACAGGGCTGATAATCAAGCAGCATGGAATATTGGAGTGGTTTCCCCTTTGAAGCCTGAAAAAGGACTCACAATGCCCGGGGCAAATATGAACCCCAATTGGAAGTCCTTACCTTGCAGAGAGTCATGATGTCCCATGGTCATGGCAATGCCATGGCTCCAGAAAAGCAACATGCCACTAAAGAAGGAGATACAACGCATCAGTGGTTTGTGTCAGTCCATACTTGACGAGAAGCTTCAATACAGTCATTATAGGACCCTTCCTACAGCGATACACCAGCTTAGCAACTTATTGGCTTTTGAATATCTCAATTAAAAGCAACTCATAGTGACTGTCAGAAGAAAAAGGAGAGAGGCGAGCACTGCATAACCCAAAGGGTCAAACAAACAAATAGTCCCTTTTTTAAAGGGGGGTCTCCTACAAGGGTTTTGCTTTTTTTTTTGAAGACTTGAAAAAACAAGTCACTTTTCAATTTGTGCCATTAACATGTCCCCATTCCTAGATATCCCCCCCTTTTATGGGCTGCATCGCTCCTCAAGGCACTATATCTACAGACCTGTTTTATCTCCCCTGATGGGTAAAGTGGCAGTAGTTATAACTACAGACCTGGGGTTTTCAGCCTCTTCATGCAGGCCTAGTACCAGTAAAAAGCCCCTGAAATTTAAAAATTAAACGACAAAACAGGGAATAAGATGAAATTTATGTATGAGAAAACCCCTTTTAAATTTTTCAGTATGACAAACAATATGGCCATCAAGAATTTCAGGGGCCCAAAGCACCCCCAAAAAAAATTGGGCCCCACACCCCGCCATTCCTTTTTACCCAAAGCCCCTCCCGAAACGATTATGCCCTCACCTGCTCTCTGAAATTATGTATGATCCCCACCGAGCGGATTAATGGACCTTCAGGAGGCATATGGAAGCGGCAACAGGTGCCCTGTTTTTTCTTTAAATTTGATTCAGGCCCCTGACAGCAGTATTGCCAGTATTGCCCTGATGGTGGCCCTGATAACATACACCATCTGATTTTAAATTAGGATGCAGGAGACGTCTATAGAACAAACAGTTGAGCTTTGAACAAAAGACTTCACACAAATACTGCACATCAGAATTCAACAGAACCTATTGGCAAGAGATCTGCTTTGAAGTACTCTGGCTTTCCTAGAATTGCATTCCACATCTTGTATGTTTTTGACAAAAGGTTCTTATAGTATTTATGAATCCCAATGTATTCTTGGCCAGCACTTCAGCTGACTCCTACTGTGATCATACAATATATTGTTTACAAAGCAATAGTCATTTAACAACCAGATAAAATGTCTATGTATTTATATCACGTTCTATACTTCTTTAGCTGGGGTCCAAGAGGGAATGAAGAATCAAATTGTCAAGGCTATAGGTTCAGTTACCTTCTTCTTCACCCATTAGATTGCTGACTTCCTGTTTCCTGTTATGGAAGACATCTACTGGGAAGAGACAGGCTGTGAAGAGAACAAGGAAAATGATAGGTATCATCTGAGTTCTCTCAAAACAAGAATGACACCTATGAAGATGAGTTAGACGGCTGAGGAGTCCAACCATCGAGCCACAGATCTCCAGAAAGTGGGGGCAAGAGTTTACGCTAAGGAGTTGCTTTTGCAAATCTGGGTTCTCCTCCCTCTCCTTTTATTGTTGTCTTTTGTCTACCGCCTTAGAGCGGCGGAAGATCTCAAAATTCACTGCCGCTCGATGTTTCATACAATCTTTGACCAGAGTTTCCCAGTTAGCAATGTCGATTTGACCTTTTTTAAGGTGGATTTGGATGGTGTCTTCAAATTGTTTCCTCTGGTCACTCCACATTCTATGGCCGCAGGTCAGTTGGGATTAAAGAATGTGCCAGGGAAGGTGGGGATCTTGGTAGATCTTGATGGTGTCGTTGAATTTTTTCGTCTGTTCACTCCACACTCTATCACATGAGGTCGGTTGGGCGTAAAGAACTTGCCATGGAAGGTGGGGATCGGGCATACTCATGCAGTGACCCATCTATCTGAGTTGGTTTTGCAAGATCATGGCTTCGAAACTGGTCATCTTTCCCTTAGTATGGACACTAGAATTGGTATGGCAATCCTTCCAGTTGTTATGAAGAATCGTCCATGGGTAGTAGTGGAAATGTTTCATCAGAAAATGACCTACTTGTTAACTCATTTTATTATGTTAAACACATTTTTTAGAATTTTTTTAAATTTTTTTTTATTTTTCATATCACTATCAATATTTTTTAAAAGTCCTAATATCCTGTAGTTTTCACTTTGGCCACTAGAACTAATAATAGCATGACACTTCCTGTTCTGTAGAGAAAACTTTTCACAATGGAAAATATTACAGCTCCTCCTCCCTGCACACTGACTTCTTCCCAGGTCACAGAGCATGCCCAGAAAACTCTCCTATAAAAGTCAATGGGTCTGCTCCTGTTCACAGGCTCCTATGCCCATGAAGCTGCTGTAAAACATCTGTCTAAATGCTGTTAAAAGGAGCTCAGAAAAGATGGCTGCCCCCTTAATCCTATATAGTAGAAATTTCAGAAATAAATCTACAATCAGATAAGAAAAATGGCTTAGAAGAAAAGAATATGGGCGACATGTATGAAACTTGACACCTCGATACCATTTCTCGCGGCTTTTTTCATTGTACAATGCACCTGAATATATATAAGCGATGAAGATTCACTTATAAATTGTGTAGATTCAAGGCGCCTAGCGTTTGTGTCTGGCGCACCACGGTAATTTAGCGCATTAGTAATGCATCAAGCATGTATAAATGAATGCCAGAATTCGATAATGGCTGCTAAAACAGTTCATTGAGTTGCTTTTCTAATTTAAATGTATTATGTTAATAATAACATTTTGTGGAGATTTTTAGATTTAGATTTTTTTACAATTAAAAACTTATAAAATACTTTTTTTTATACTTTTATATAGTCTGTTAATTTGGGTTCAGAAAAATGTAGATGTTTACATATAGCAATAGCCAGCACACCACAGGTCCTGCTGAGACTTGTAGTGCAACGTGCAAGATCACTATCATAGTTTCTATTCACTGATGCTATTCTTACACCGTTTATTTACTTAGCCTGCTGTTTGTAATCACTGCTAACACTACGCTAACTCCGTAAATATGCGATTGAGAACGGGATTTATGGGAGATGCTTATTGGTTTCATTAATTTATAATATTTAATTTAAAATCAATTTTATATTATATTAATTTTAAATACATTTTATAGGAGACAATTGTATATTTTTGGGAGATTATATAATTTTATATCAATTTTATATTATATTATTTATTATGAAATTTATATTTTTTTTTATAGTTTGATAATTATCATAAATTACTTTTTATTATATTACTGGTATAAGTTGAGAAATAATGGACATTTTTTTGCCAAATGGCAAATCTAGGTCCATTATGACTCCTCAGGCTCAGGTAGACCACATTGAAATTGGTCTAGCTGTTCCAGCTTTTCTGTGCCTAGTTTTGCCGAACCACATTCATATATATGTCTAATATTACGAATGTGGTGCGACACGCCTCTAGAACGCCCCAAGAACGCCCCCACATCTTTGGCCCATTACAAAGTTTCGGGTCTAGCGCCCAGTGGAGCAAAGCTTCCCAAAAGTTGCACCATACATAGGGAAAAATGGCAGAACACACAATTTTCTCATCAAGACAGTGAAAATGACCCATTCAAGCATGTCGCCAAAGGTATCGGGATCTCATCTTAATTAGTAAAAAAAAAATTGGTGATACATTCCCTTTAAAATAGCATATAAATAGAATATGGCATTAAAAATAGACAAAGAGACCAGCTCCACTAGCATGGCCACCCCCCTGTTCTCTGTGGCCAGTTCACTATCATCTATGAGCTGACCTTAGATGTGGAAGTCACAAGATAGGAAAACCCCTTTAAGATCCTGATATTTTCCACCAGAAAAATCCATTTCACATCCGTGCTAGAAATCCAAGGTGATACCCTCAGAGTTTTTTTTTTTTACTATATATGCATGTAATAAGGTTTATTCATGTCTGGTCCATTCAACACAGTTTTGGTGCCAAATGCATATGAAAACCGTTTCCATAAGTGAAATGTCACCTATTTATTTTTGGTGACATTGAAAATCTGCACCAAATAAAGTACGGCATGGATTCTCTTTAATATAACAAGATGTGGCTTAGAAGTACAATCATTATGACTAGTGTTGAGCGAACAGTAAAAAGATCTAGCTCGATTAGAGCCTCGAACTTTTGTGAGTTCGGTTTGAAGTTCTATTCGAACTCGAACTTCGAACCCCATTAAAGTCACTGAGAGAAGATGTTCTGGTTAATTTTTAGACCTATACAGGTGAGGAGAAGCTGGAATTACCATCCATAACAGCAAACTGGATACAGGGAACAACTTAGCGAAGAAAATTTGGCTCTAAGAGTGACAGAAAAAACTGAGAGGATAAAATACCTCATTCCTTTCAATGGCTAAATTAAAAGATGAGGACAGCTTGCAAGCAGGGGTGCAGCTATAGGAGGTGCAGCGGTAGCAGCTGCTATGGGGCCCTGCATCCTGAGGAGGTGCAAAAGCCCCTTTGACACATAGGAGATTTGGAGACAGTGTGTTATACAATTACTGAACCCCCAAAACTGCAATAACAGAACTTTTGGGCACTGAGCATGATTTATCAAATCCAAGCACTCTGTATAATATATATCCATGTATATGAGAGTTCAGCGTTATGTGAGCCTGCAAATGTCACCAAATAACAGCTTCTGGGTGTGGGAAAGATGCAGCCAGCAATACCAAACTCCCTAACTATTGTTGTCTATGGAGAGGGAAATGCAATCTAACTAATAACAGTCTGCACAGTACAGAGAGTGAGCTGAAAATGGCGTTCGCAAGACAATACAGTGAAATATATATAACATGGTCATGTGATTTTAGCAGCCAATGAGAGCCCTACAACTCAGCGATGAAGTTTTTGACACTTCTCTGTGCTCTGCACTGATTGGATGGCCGCCAAAAGTGCAGAAAGATGATTGGATGGCCGCCAAAAGTGCAGAAAGCTGCTGAAAACGAAACAAAATGGTGTGTTGAACCAGAACAAGAACTTTATTCGAACGAACAGTAAAATGTTAGTTTCGAGTTCTAAAAATTTGAGAAGTTCTACTAGAACTTAACTTTTACTACCACAGTTGAATCAACTCTAATTATGAATTTATGACACATAATACACGACAATGAACAGGGTCTAGGGGTATCCAGTAAAAAGTGTTTTCTTTGTTTTGCTTGTCTTCTCTGTAGGACCATTGACCTTTTAGAAGACCTAATTCAAGGCTACGTTCCAGGCCACAGCTTTTTAATCCTTAACTTTTTCTTTTTCAAAACGATGACTTTATATGAAGAATTAATAGATTTCTGTGTTACAGTGAGGATAAGAATACTGAGGATAAGGATGAGAGAGATGATCTTGTGAGGACCAAAGTGTTTTTTGACAAAGCGTATTGTACATTAGAGAAGTAAGATGTCCATTTAGGCAAATGACGAGTCAGCCATAAAACCTTCCTTAAAGAGGATGATTAATTCACTTATCACCATTAGACATGACCGATATGATTCCCTAAAAGGCAAACACTTTAATTCACTTCAAATCTCAAACCTGCTGTAACAATTTTACCATCTGTTATCATTATAATTAACTTTCGGTTATTGTTTTGTTTTTGCATTTCAATTAAACACTGGGGTTTATATGCCTCTCTTGGTACACTTTGATATAGCAGAGTGCATGGCGGATAATGTAGAATTTCATTTTGGATCCTGTCTTTATTACGTGTCCCTGGTCATTGTCATTGTATATTGAAATTCAGCTGTTACTGCTAGATATGGAAGTAGAAATTTAAAGGGGGTTTTTATGCTACAAATATTAGCTTACAACATATAGGGACAGGACATCGAAGACTTTTTATAAATACAGAAGTCTATTGATTTTACTTTTCTCAGCAGATCAGAGAGACTTTGTCTGATCTGAGTGCACACAGGTTTCTATAGCTAGCAGACTCTGGGCAACATGTATGATACTGGACGCCTCAACACAATTTTTTGTGTCTTTCTTTCAGTGTATAATGCACCTGAATATATAAAAGTGGTGAATGTGCCCTCATAAATTGCACCATAGTTTTGAGGCGCCTTTGTTTGGCACACCATGGTACTTGGCGCATTAGGCGCATTAGGGGTGCCTAAGTACCGCGATGTCTAAAAGGTTAAACAGCGCGGGATGGCGGCGATTGCATTGTACTGTAACTGCCGATTGTTAGCTGCAATTAGCAGCTAACACCTGGTGGCTTTATAGCAGGATCGCGCTGAAATCCTGCTACAGAGCCCCTTGTCGGCATTAGGATGTACTCATACGTCCAATGTCGGTAAGGGGTTAAATTAGTCTGGCTGTTCGAGCAGGTATGCGTTTCGTTTTGCCGTCCCACATTCAGAAATGTGTCTAATACTATGATTGTGGTGCGACACACCTCCTGAACGCCCCCAGATGTTTGGCACATTACAAAGTGTTGGGTCTGGTGCACAGTGCGCCAACCATGCCCGAATGACGCGGCATACAAAGGGAAAAAATTCAGAATGCTCACTTTTGGTGCATTTCTCGGCAGAAAAGTGAAACGGACCCATTCATACATGTTGCCCTATAACTCTCCAAGCAGACTAATTATCTCTAACAAGATTAGCTTTTGTTTACACATAAGCAATTGTTTTCACTACTCAGAGCAAGTGCCGCTTTGTTTACTGAAGATTAGCTCTACTGCACTAAAGGCGACATGTCCCAACATGCCAACGGCAGTTTTTTGGTCTATTTTGCGGCAAAATCACTTTTGACGCCATATTCTTGTTGTAACTGAACTGTCAAGCACCAAAAAAACGCGAATTATAAGATGGGCACGACACTTTGTAATGTGCCTAAATATGGTGCGCTGTGCGTCTCCGTCGCGCAATGCACCTATTATGGCGCATTACATATGTTATGCGCCTCTGTCGGACAAAGCGCCTCAATAGGCGCATTACATATACCACCAATGATATGCTATGTGCCGCAAGTTGCGCAATGTGCCTTTTTTTACGCGATTTGCCTTTTTAGGCGCAATGCGCTTTTTTTGACGCGATTCGCCTTATTAGGCACATTAAGTTTTCTATGAAAGTTAGAACTTTATCCAGTTTTTGGTTATGATCGGTCTTTCTGGTGCACTTTTCTCTGATTTATTGCGCCTAAACTGGCCCTTGGAAACGTCACCCTTTTCTGAACATTTCCCTCCAAGTCTTTGTAATATCTCAGCC